>PVIR01034880.1:0-16871 GCA_004026965.1 Petromus typicus | reverse complement strand
CTACAGGGCCATGGGGACAGGAAGGAGCCAGGCCTGGGCCAGGAGGCCGCTGTCAGGACAAAGAGCTCAGAATTGGAACCGGAAGACTCGCAGGACCACCCCAGGTCCCATCCTGTCCTCTGAGGCTTGGCAGAAGGGCAGGGAGGGCCACGCTGATGGAGCGAGGGGCTTGTGGGTCCCCAGGGCCGTGGGCTGTGGCCCTTGTGGGTCAGGAAGAGCCTGGGTGTGGAGGGAGGAGTTGGCTCTAGGGAGTCACCCTCCTAGTGGCACAGGGCCGCCTGTGCCCATCCTGGCCCTGCTCCTGGGTGTCCTGTGGGAACCATGGGGACTCGGAGGGAGGCCCTGGCCGTGGCGCCCCTGGAAACTGAGCGTGTGTCACAGCGCTGTGGTTGGGGATGGAGGGAGGAGGCTCCCATGTGTGCAAGGCCAGTCCTGCTGCATGCGTGTGGACCCTCGGTGACAGCAGATGCACCTCTGGCCTGAGGGACGCACGGACGCCCAGACACACCTGCTGCCTTTGGGGCCCTAGGAGTTTTCCTACAGTGACCACCACGAACAACAGGCTGAGAACAACCACAGCCCTCACTCACACCTCTGTATGTGCCCTTACAGCTGCCAAGGAAGTTGTTCTGAAAGGCTACGGCTTCCATAACGCACAGCACTTGCACCAGGTCATTTGCAGATTCAAATTCAGTGGCAGTGTCACTGTCGGTAAGGAGCCCTGTTTCCCGAGCTGTCCCTGTCCTCTCCCTGCTGCACTGCTATACCATCCTGTCTGTCACCACATCACCAGCCCTGGCTCACTCCCACCCCAGGAGGTCATCACAGGGCCCCAGGCAGTGAGTGGAGACAGGTCACCGGGGGCCTGGCCAGGCCTCAGCCACCTCTCCCTTCCTCGGACAAGCCAGGAGGAGTCAGCGTCCATCCCTCCACAGTGGGTCAGAGGAGGCCTCCCCTCGGCAGGCCGGTGTGGTGGTGCCTCTCCCAGCAACAGCGCTTGCAGCCTGCCCTCAGCACCCTTCTCTGAGAGCCAAGGACTTGAACTAAGCCCCTGCGGGCAAGATGTGCAGCAGGATTTACAGCACTTATGTCTCTGCCCTCCTCTGCCTCTCCGCCTTCAGTGTGGGTCAGTGTTGTGGGATGTCTTTGCACGGGGCTGACCAGCCACCCCACCTCCCTGCCCTGGCCAAGGGCGCTCCGACCATTCCCATGAGCAGCAGCAGAGAAGGTATAAACAAGTCAGCAAGTCACAGGTACCGTGATCAGTGACCCAGGGCCAGATATGCGGCACTAAACCATTTTGTCACCGAATGTAGAAAAGACCAATAGATACTATTATATGTACAAAAATTCTTAACCTTCGATCTTAAGTTATAAGTGTTTGTGATTATTTTTTATTATAAACTTCTCAAACAAAAATGATGCATAATGCAAAATAAAACTAGAAAAAGAATACAAACATTACTCCTAAACCATAAAGTGAAGTACTTTTATTTTAGCACTCTCAAATTCAACCTAAATCATTTAATTCCCCAAGTGTGCTTTGTAAAGACCACACAGCCTGGTGTGCACACCACCGGGCAGCACACCGAGCCTTCTTCCTTTTTTTTAGTTTTCTAAGACAGGGCCTCTCTTTGTAATGCAGTCCGGCCCTGAGCTCACTATGTAGCCCATGCTAGCCTCCAATGCACAGCAATCCTCCTGCCTTTGCCTCCTGAGTGCTGAGATTACTCGTGTGAGCCACCACACCTGGCATTGTGGTATATGGTACCAGAGATCGAACTCAGGACCTTGCCCTTGACAGGTGGAATCTGGAACTACTGAGCTAAATCGCTGGCCCAAACCACACTTCAGTGTCCAGCAGGGCCTGGGATGAAGTGGGACAGCGACCCTGAGCAGTCAGGGGTGGCACGCGGGGTTCCTGTCTGACTTTGGTCCGTGTGCTTTGCACTACAGTGTGGAGTGCAGACCCCTCATGCAGTCCCTGCAAAGCCACGAGCTATTTCTCAACAGACAAACATCCTGTCTTTATAGAAGTCAAATCACAGCTCCTCTCCTACTCTTGCTGCCCTGGAGCCCTCTCCTCTGTCCCCAGAGCGTGGCCCTGAGCTGCGCAGGGCCTGCAGACCTGGCAGTGTCCGCCCAGCCGGCTCCACCAGGGCTGAGGTCAGGAGGGACCTTGTCTGTCCCGCCTGTGCCTGGAGAAGCCAGTTTCAGGAGGAAGGACAGAGGGGGGACCGGCCTCAGGAGCACAGACTGCAGCACCTCAGGGGAGAGAGGGCACGCCAGGGACCTGGGAAGCTGGAGGCTGGGGCAGAAGGCTGCGTGCAGGGCAGCAAGGATGTGGCTCAGCTCCCGCCGGGACCAGGGCTCAGGGCGTGGAGGAAGGCTCCCCAGCTGCACGTTGGGGAACTTTCCTGTTTGCACGCTCCTGTAGAAATAAAGATAGCTGGAGACAGGAGAGGAAAAGGAAAGGAAGAAAGGGACAGAAACGTCTCTCTCCCTCCCCAGGCTGCCCCAGCGCAGTGATGCCCCACCCGGTCCCTATGGTCACATCCCAGGGCCTCCCCTGATCACTGAGCCCAGCCCACACCCAGTCCCCCGCCACACACTGATGTCCACATGGTGTCTGGGATCTGCCTGCACCGGGGGCAAAGCCCTGCGCTCCGCTCGGCACCCAGCGCCTGCCTCCATCCTTCCCGCCTCAGTAATCTCTGAGTGTCCTGCCTCAGGGCCTTGGCACGTGGCAGTCCCCTAGCTCAGAACACACTTTACTCCTGATGTGCCAGGTTGCTGCTGGTCTGGTTACCCTCAGCTCTGACATCAGACACGCAGGAAGAACTGATGATAGTGGGCGTGGCTCACACCTGTCCCTGCCCTCAGTCCACGCTGGCCCTCGCTTCCTGGAGGACAGCGACAGCAAGATGGTGACTTGTGCAGTGCCATCCTCTGTGTCCTTTCTCTTAGATGAACGTCCGATCTCCATGAACATGACCACCATAACCTGCCCCAAACCACAGAGAGTGAAGCCCGGACAGTAAGTCGCGGTGGCTCTGGGCCCGAGCGGTGTGACGTCCCGGCCTCTTTTGCCACTGTCTCCTGTTCTGAATGTGGATGCCCCATGCCAGGCAGCACTGGCCTGCCTGCTCTGGGCTGAGGCGCTCTCCTCTGCCCTTGTGGGTGACTCCAAGTGCCCGTGAGGCACACAGCCCCAGCACTGCCGAGGGCAGAGGCTGGGCCAGGTATGGCTGCCTGTCTCCCGGGTTGTCCTTCCCGGCCAGGACCAATAGCGTGTGACAGCAAGGACAATGACACCATTCAGGCCTCTGGGTCACTCAGCCATAGCCAGGATGGCACCATCGCCATGAGGGCCGCTCGTTGCTTGAGCTGCACCCTGGCTCTGACTGACCTCACAGGGGCAGGGAATCAGCCCTCACAACCATGGGACTTCCCACTGGTCCTCCTGAATGTGTGACACTCAGAATCATAGCCGTGGGCACAGCCGTGAGCTCTGTCCTGGCCAAGACCGAAGTCCTGGACCCCAGAGACGCAATCCCTTGTCTGTCCCTGCTGTGCATTAGGAACATCTCCGTGGAAGTCAGCCTGAACAACGGGAGGAACTTTCTTGGCCGCAGCGTCCGGGTGCAGACCAGCACTGACTGTGTGAGTACTGGGGCTGAGCTCGGGCCTGGCACGTGCCACCCAGGGAGGCCAAGGCCCAGGGTCCAGACAGGCCAGGGAGCTGCTGCAGAGGGAGATGACTCACTGCAGAGAACACAATTCACAGCACACAGAAGCTGCTGCGACCCCGGCGGCCTCCTCTGAGCCACTGCCTGACTCCAGGGGGCTCAGCAGCCAGCCCCCACGCCTCACTCTGGGTGACAGCCATGGACAGCTCTGTCCCCTTACTCACAGGCAGGAGGGGACACCCAAACTCCCCTGGCAGGAGGGGGTCCCACGCCTGTGCCCTGGTTTCTAAACGAGGCTCAGGGAAGGTGAGGTGAGGCCAGGACACAGAGCTGGGAGGTGGGCAGCGAGGCCTGAGAGGACCGGGTCTCCTGTCCTCCCGGGGGCCTCCCAGATACAGTACCTGTAGCTCTCCTTGTCCTTGGGACGCCCTATGCCGGCTCTGAGGAGAGCAGGGAAGCCGGTCACACAGGGCTGCAGGGCCTCCCTGCGTCCTGCACGCACGCTGCATGCTGGCCATGTCACACGATGCTGTCTTTCTCCCGTAGAATCCGCCCCCACGAACCACCACTCGGCGCCCTAAGCCCCGCTGGACGATGACAACAATAACAACAACCACGACCACGAGGAAGACGACGACCACGACGACCACGACCACAACCACGACAAGTCCACCGACCACAACCAAGCCCACAACTCCAGCGCCGGTGACTCCTCCACTCCCGGAGACCACAACCCCCCAGGCCACCCTACCCATGGTGCCACCACAGATGATGCCCAGTAGAGAACTGCTGCTCCTCACTGCTGTGCTGGGGCTACTGCTGATCCCCGTGGTTCTCTGGTGGATCTGGTGGCTGTGCTGCAGGACGGTGAGTCGCTCTGAGGCCAGGGCCCGGCACACAGGGCAGCCCCTGCTCCAGCCGTTGGCCATTCCCCATCTGCCCTGAGCTAGAAGAGCCCAGCAAGTACCCAACCCAGCCAGGATCCCATGCGTGAGGCACCCCAGAACCCCGGGCCAGGCCTGGTTCCCTCACAAGGTCATCTGCTTGCTTCATTTCTCATTTCAGACCAAAGAAGAGATACCACCCTCACCCAGGCCAAAAAAGGTGAGTCCCGCTTTGTGCCCTGAGGTTGGCACAGGCAACATCAAAGACATCCAACATCAAAGGAGACACTGGGAAAACCTCTTTTGTGCACAAGATCCCACACACACCTGTGCAAAGAAGAGGGGGGACACAGGGCCAAGGAGGGAAGGACAGGTGACACAGTGACGCCCCCAGACAGCACCCCAGGCCTCAGCACCTGCGCTGCCAGACAGAGCACTTTGGGGCCCTGCTTCAGCAGTTACCATCCCCACGGACCCGAGGCTCTGTGACCCCAGGGGTGTCTCTGGGATGGAGCCCCAGGGCCTGGGGAAGGAGCACAGGCCCACCTCCCCCGTGGCTGTCAGCAGGTTCCTTTGGCTTCATCTTCATCACCCAGGGCTGCACCAGGAGGGGTGCAGGTGTCTGGGGCTCAGCTGGTCGCACTGGGAGTCTGAGTGGCTGGGCCGGGGCTCGGGCTGGGGTGCTGGGAGCAGGGTGCTGCCCGGGACCTGTGCTGGCTGCAGTGTGGCCTGGGGAGGGTCCATGTGCTGAGCAGGACCAGCAGAAGGGACAGCCACCTGCGGTTCCCATTCACTGCACAGCCACAGGCCGGGGTTCTGCCAGGCAGGGTTGCTGTGAGGACCAAGACCCTGCCTGGGGACAGGGAAGCTGAGGCACGGGGACTTGGGGATGGGGGGTCTTGGCTGTGTTTCCCTGCAGGGCCCTCCCCTCACTGTGGGTACTGTTTACTGTCCTTTCTGTCACCCTGATGACAGAACGTTGGCTGACCCCATGTGCAGGTTCCTGTTCCCCACAGGCTAAGGTGTGGACTGGTGCATTTCTCTTGTAGAAGCCAAAGGCCAAGAAACCTGCTCGTCCTCCTCCTCCTCCCCCTCCTCCTCTTCCCCCACCACCTGCTCTGCCAGCTGTCAACGTGTACCCCACCATAATCGTGTGCTGCTGCCCGTGCCATGGCGTGTGCGTGAACAGAGGCCCAGAGGTGAGGGGCCGGGGCTGTGACCCGGCCGGGGCTGTGGGGAGCAGGCGCTCTGGAGACCTGGGAGGGGATGTGGCTGTGTGGGGACTCTACGATTCCAGAGGACAGCTCGAGAACCCCAGCACGGGCAGGGGGACCAGCACCCAGGGGCGCTCCTTCCCCCATCCAAACCCAGCTTGTCCAAGCTCCAGGATCTGTTGCTTCCTCCTAGGGGGTTGCTGCCTCTGCGTCCCCACAACCCTGCTGAGAACCCAGCCTTCTCCCCACCTCGGGGGGGATGCCGAAAAGCCAACATTTGCTCTGCGGAGGGAGAGAACACCACTGCCATTGGCTGGTTCAGGCTGCAGAGCCATCCCGTCCTTCCATAGGACCCGGGAGGCTGCACTTCTTCATACAGCTAGACCGCTCCAGCCTGGGCCAGGACCCTCCTGTGCCTTGCCTTTCTCTCCTCTGACCTCCCAGAGTCCCTGAGGCTACCTGGCATAGGGCTTCCGAGTGGACTTGGGGGCTCAGCTCTCAGGAGCTCTGGTCCCCACCCTGCTGGAGGCCACGTCCTGGCCTGCTCTTCGTTTTTGGCCCTCTGTTACTTTTCTTGTCGACAAAGAAAACACTCCACAACCAAAGTTAAAGGAGGAAAGGTTGATTTAGCTCAGTTTGTAGAAGTTTCAGTCTGTTGTCATCTGGCTGCAAGGCAGGGTGTCATGGTAGAGGGGCATGATGGTAAAGGAACAGTTTGCGGTGGGCAGAAGACAGATATCAAGCAGCGAGTGACTAGCTGGGACCCACTCTCTGTCCCTTATAATTCATCCGGGCTGCACAATTAGGAAAGGTAGCACTCACACCTGGAATGGCGCCAAACTGCTCGCTGGCCCGATTTAGTTATCACACCCACCCCTGATTCCAGGGTTACACACTAGATCCAGCCACCTCTGAAAAGCATACCTCATGACTGCTTGAGGTTTTGGGGGACACTCAGGACAAGCCATAATGCTTAATCTGCTTTTTAGGGCACTATGATCTTGTGCAACTTGAGTCGCCCCAGCTGCCACCCAGTGCCACTGATAAGGTCCCATCCCAGTGACCCGGTAAGGAGAGCACAGGGAGCCTCCTAGTGGAAGGCCAGTGGCCTCTGCTCTTCCCTGACCCCTGTCCTCTGGGACTGTGGCTCAGAGCAGTGATGGTGTTTGTTGGGGGAACACACTGACCTGGTGGTCATGTTGAGGTCCATCTCTGTCCATGCCCAGGGTGTGAGGAGAGTCACAAGGTTTCAAATGTCCTCTGTGGAATTGTGATACTGAGGGCTGGTGCTCACCGAGCTTCCGTGGGAGTCAGTGCTACGCCTAAGTATCCTGATGTCACTGGTTAATTGTCCCAGCAACTGTGGGAAAGTTCACCCAGGAGGCAAAAAGCTTCAGGTCTTATGAGACTCATCCCTGACCACAAAGCCTGGGCCTGGCTCCCACCCCTCCAGCAACAATGTAGACCTGAACCCCTTTCAGATCTACTGCTTGATCCCCAGCCCAGATATTTTTTGATGCCCATTTGATCTGGGCCTTGGGCAGCGGAGGCTGGAGGCAGCACTGGGCAGGGACTTCACCCCGGCGCACCCTACAGCCAAGCACCTGCAGCTGCTGGCCCAGTTCCAGGGGTGCTGACCTCTCTCACCTTCCTTCAGGGCTGCTGCACCAACTGGGACCTCCTGAAGGCGCTCTGTGACCAGGACCCCTGTGCCCCCAAGATTGGCTTTCACGCCAGCCAGGATGGCTTCCCCCTGGCCTACTGCTCCCATTGCCACCAACCGGCAGCATGGAACTCGAGGACCCCCTCTAGGGTGCTGCCCCTGCTGCATCCCCCTGTGCAGACAGCCTGCAGACCCACACTGTCACTCCCACCTCTGTAGGCCACTCCCAGGCCCCACGGGCCCAGATGAGAGGTCTTGTTGTGGAGCTGGATTCAATAAACCAGAGCTGCGTTTTGTTGCTGATCAGCAAGGATCTGTCACTGGGGAGATGCTCCCTGTTCTGAGTTGTGATTTTTCTGCATCACCAGGATGTGCACCCACTGTCACTGCTGTCTTCATCTGTCACCCATTAGACCCAGATGGGTCTAATGTTAAAACCTCAATGAAGAAATAATCCCTAATCATTTGACAGTGAATAAGGCAGCTGCACTTATATTTTTCAGTTGACTTGCACTAAGGCACATTCAGAGTAAATACGCCCAGTCGGGTTTGTAATCTTATGGGCTTAATGGGCAGATAGTGATGACCATAGTGTTCCCCGGATTTGCAAAAGAAAGTTTGGTGGAACAGCCCAAAGAGGGTATGTAGACATGGTTTTCCACATTTTGCTAGGTCCAGAAGCTTTTACCTTGTTAGTGTTTAGTAGTGTGCCAGCTGCAGGAGCCAGCCCTCTTCACCTGCACCTCAGTTTCCTGTCAGTAGGGGACATACTGTGTATCCTGAGACTTCTGAGGCTCTGGGAAGATGAAGAGTGAGAGGAGGCCAGATGCACGTCTCACGCAGTCACGGTCTGTGTGCTCCATCGTCATCCTGCCCCTTTGAAGCCATCCCTACAAGGAGGACTCTCGCCCCAGTCCCTCCTGGCTGCCTGCCCTCTGAGCTGCACTTTCCTGCACGGCATGCCCCTGCCATACATGCAGAGCGAGGAAACCGAGCCAGAAAGCTCAGGACCTCCTGGACCACTATATCTCTGGTTGGAGCGTTGCATCCAAACATTGGGACTCCCTGGTTGCTTGGAGCTCCACTCCTGGGCTGCCAGAATTATGGCCTGGATGTCTTGGACCAAATCTACCTATAGGGTCTGTTTCTTGGGCCAGAGCTACCAAGGCTTTAAGTCACCTTAATGATCTGTGGTCGATATAAGAATCAGATAACATAAGGGAAATATAACTCCCAACGTGCTACATGTCAAATACATAGAATTCATGTTTTCTAAAATTGAAGAATGAATTTTAGGAACAATGGAGGTTAAGAGTAGGAAATATTTATTAAGGGAGTACACTTTCTGTCGGAGACAAGAGGGGGCCCAGAAAGTGGGTTGCCCACAAGCCTACTTCTTAAGAAAGTTTTATAGACCAAAATCTCTTCGTGCCTAACGGGGCACAAAACTATGGTCAACCAATGAAATTACAAGAATAGTCACTTAGATAATATTAATTCAATAGAAAAGCAAGTCCATATCAAGTGTGCATGGAAAAAACAGGGGCGTTTGCTAGAAGGGGTGGGTGAAGGTCGTGGACCCCATGCAGGTGACTGACAGCTGTTTAGAATCGTTACTGTTTATCTCTGGGGAGGTAGCTGCAGTCCTTTCATCTTTGCTTTGAGGTCTGGCCTTCAGTGAATGTGCCTCCACTCACAGTTACAGTACGTTCTTCTTCTCTATACTGACTTCTTTGAGGGCCCAGCCCTGTCTGACTGCCTATAATATTTCTATGTAACCATGGATACCATTCCCCTCTCTAAAGAAGTGTCCTTAGATGTGGTTAGAGGAAAGGATCATAGCTTGCATCTGTTTCAAAATGAGCAGGGCTGATGTAAGGGAGATTGTAGTCTAGGCCCCCCCTCGAGAACTAATTTGATGGGCCTCAGAGAGAAGTCATGTTACAGGTTAGCAGTTAGGAACTTTCCCTCCCAGCTCCATCTGGTGAATCCTGGTAAGAGGAGTCTGGCACATTTGTCACTGGTTCCATCATTTTCTTGCTCACTTAGAGTTCAGCAGCCTCTAGACAAGAATAAACAAATTTCCCAGAAATTTACAGCATGTTTAACAAACCGTGAGTACTCTAATGAAAAGGTAGGTTGGAGAGAGAGCCACACTTAGCAACTGTTCTTAAGGGACTAAAATAGCCATTGTAACCCACAGGCTCTTGGATCCCTCTTCTGATGGAGCTTATCTTTAAATCTGATGTTTTGTCATATTGATGCTTAATGGTGGTCAGCTACTGGTGTTGCTAGAAATTGCCAGAAGGGGCTGGCAGTTGTAGCCCTATTTTATATCTAACTTTATTACTCTAGCATTGTTTTGGTTATTCTTTTCTACTGAGTATTTTTTTTAAGGTTTTTTTTGAGACAGGGTCTCGCTTTGTGGTCCAGGCTGGCCCTGAGCTCAGCCTCAAACCCACATCACAGCAATCCTCCTGCCTCTGCCTCGTAAGTGCTGGGATTACAGGCATGAGCCACCACGCCCGGCACTGTGGTATGTGGTACTGGTTGCTGCTGGGCGTGAGTCTCCACACCCAGTATGTTATGTGGGTGCCGGGAATCGAACCCGGGTCCTTGCGCTTGCAAGACAGGCACCAGAACCACTGAGTTAAATCCCCGGCCCCTCTGCTGAGTATTTAAAACCAAGTTAAAGTGAGACCTCTTGTGTCAATCAATATTTACCTCTTGCTGTTTATAAAGGTCAGGTCAGTCTCCTCAGGCGTTACTTTGAAAGCATACACAGAGCCTCAGCTCCTTTGACAGTGTCAGCTACTAAAATGGGTCATGGCCTTGCTCAACCATGTTGCTTTTGGTAAAAATGTGAGAGACTTTTCCCTCTTGGTGACCCTCCTTTGGTAGAAAAGGTTCCTTAGGCCAGAAATTTAGTGCAGTGGTTCTGACGTCTGCCTGGCAAGCACCTCTGCTTGGGCTACATAGTGAGTTGAGGGCCAGCCTGAGCTACAAAGTAAGACCCTGTCTCAAAAAAAAAAAAAAAAGAAATTAAAAAAAAAAAACAGAAAAAGAAAAGGTTCCCTCATGTCTTGGGTCCTTGTTGACCTTGGAGGGCCAGGGCCAAAATATTGACTGTCCTTTTAACGCAGTTACCTTTTTCGTTTTGGTTTCTAGACTTTAGTTGTTGAACACCCAGAAGAGAAAATCTATAACATTAGTAGTGCAGTGAGAGCAATGATCTTAAGTGCTATAATTTTGTCTTAACAATAAGCATTTTTGAAATATAAAGTAGTTAGGAAGATTGTTATTTCTTACCAAGTGTGGTTGTTTTAGTAGTTGAATCCCTGCAGAGTATGAACAGACAACAGTTGTACAGTTTTACAGAGAAAATTTGAGATTAAGAACCACACAGAAAATTTTAACATACCAATCATGCTGACATTATCTTTGCAGCACACTTAAATTCACATTTTAGGATAGATTAACTTTTCAATCAAACATCTCCATTTGATCACAAGATATTAGAGGACACCAAAAATTCCTGTCTAAATAATTCTTTTCTAAGATGTCATTGAAACAGAACATATCAAGCTATAAATGTACGTTAGAAGCTTATAATGTTTAGCCTCTAATTTTCAGTGTCCAATATTTTTAGAATGTTGGATGCCTGAGCATCCCTAGGTATAGTGACAAATATAACATATACATCACATAAAAACTATTTATTTTTAAAAAAAAATAAACACTTATTTAACTGAGTATCTCACGCTGGCTTGACATATATCTTTTATTACAAATGGTTGAAGAACAAAAGAAAGGCAGATATCTGAGTATTAAAGAAAAGATTATCACCATATTTTGCATTTTAGAAGACCTGTACACCCAGATGACATGAATATGTTCAGTGCACCATCAAACTAGCAGTAATGAATATCACAGCTATATGAAACACTTTTTCCTTTAATATAGCTTTGTACCAAGAGAATCTTTGCATAAAACCCTATGTGTTTTTATAGTAAACTTAAAGTTTTCGTGATCATAAATGTAGATATTAGCAGTGTTTATAGGGGTGTGTCTCCCATATGGTTATGAAAATTATTGGAGTCTCCTTTGTAGACAAAGCCTGGAAAAAAATATTTCCAGGAAGCTGTTCCCTTATTCCCCAAAGAGAGTCCTGTCTAGCAGTCTTCCTAAGCCCCAGGGGTCCTCATTTAAATGTTCTAAACAAATTGTTTATATGACCTATGAGAATCAGATCATAACAACACATTTTCGACCAATGAAAGATTCGTAAGTTATTTCACACATACAACAATATGCAGTTTGACATCATTTTGATCATCTGGCAAATGTGGTAGAAGCATGTCTTTAACTCTAGTGACATCTATCTCTACGTCGATTTAAATTTTAAAAATCCAAATGAGAAAAAATGTGTTGAGCTCAAACAAAATAGTTGTAACATGGGCAGACATAAAAACACACAGGAGACAGAGAGCACACAGACGCTTTTGACCAAGGCTGAGTACGGACTCATCAAAGCATACTCCACACTTCGAGACGGGCTCCCTTCTCTCCTTTGTGCTGCTCAGCCCCTTGCCCAGCTGGCTCGTCCTGACTCCGAAGGTGTGTTCCCATGACCCTGAAGGCAGCTCAGGACCGGGCGTCTCTGCGGTCCTGGCCTAAGCTGAAGAAGAACTGCCTTTGTCCCATCTTTGTGGAAAGTCTCCACCTTGAGCCTTGTTTTCTAACAACATTCTGCCTTTGTCAAGACATAGATGAGGGCTGGCGGTGGATAAAATGCAGACACCCAAGGGTCAGGGGATCCTTGTGTACTAGGGAAGAAACCGGGTCATACCAACCCAGAGGTGCCTGTGGGAGAGAGGAAGGCTGGGAAGCTCTCTTACCGGCCGTCCCCCTCACACAGACAGCGGGGGAGGGAAGCTGCAGGGGCAGGGTGACCTTGACCTGCCCTCCTGAGCTACACTCACCTCCTCTGACAAGGGCCCAGCTTCAACATACTTTATTCCTCCGATTCCATCAGACTCATTTTGCTAGACTTCTTCACTAATGTGCTTCGAAGAATATCTTTTCAATTTTACTTTTTAACATTGTTGGGAAGTTGGGATTTATGGTTAGCATTTCTCTGTTCATTTCAGTCCCACTGCCCTTTCTTTCCTTGCCCACCTCTTTGGTCCTCTTCTCAGTCTCCCAAAATCTAGCTCCTCATTTCCTGTCCTCTCTATTATTTATTTATGTATTTAATTTTCAGTCTCATATCAGAAAACATTTGATATTTAACTTTCTGAGTCTGCGTAGATTCACTTAACATGATGGTTTCCAGTTCTGTCCATTTTTCTACATGTTACAGAGGAACATACGCCGCCTTTTCTTTATAACTGGTCTATCCGGGAATCTAGGTGAGACGGAGAAGCTCTGCCTGTCCCTTTGCTCTGTTTTCTGAGAAGAGGGCATGGCTCCCCAACAGCTGTCACAGCCCTCCCCTGCTCCCCTTTTCTCCTCCTGGGTCCCCTGAGGAGGTACTGGGACACCTTGTCTCCACGTCTTCTCTGCATCCCTCATATTACTTCAAGCTGTTCTCCAGCTACTCTGATTCTTGCCTCAAAAGAGCCGGGAAAGCTACCCTTAACATGCCAAAGTCAAGGAGGAATTTGTGCCCATCAGGAACATCCAGGCTCCCAAACCAGTAAGCCATGACCAACTCAGCTCACCCTCCTGAAGAGTCCTCGATTATAGCTCACCCTCTTCAGGTAGTGGGACACCTGTCAGCCCTGCCACCCCACATGTCCTGAACTGCCTCTGTAACAGCTGGAGTGGTCCGGGACACCACACATCTGCTCTGGAGGATGTTACAGTAGCTCTGATTTAGACCAATCTGTCAACTGGAGTCAAGAACTTGTGTTTACAGCAGTTTGGACCAATCACCTGGCTCAACTGGGCCAATCTCAGACTTGAATTTGGACCAATCACAGGGCTCCTGCTCTTACATAAGCAGCACTCTCCTCATATTCTTGGTGCTGGTCTGAGCCACCTATCTATGTTTGTGCAGTAATGTGTGTGTGTGTGTGTGTGTGTGTGTGTGTGTGAATTTTCAATAAAGCCTCACTCTGGTGCTCCTGTAAATCTATCTGTGATTTGTTTCTTATGTGGTCTTTGACGGTCATATAAATCTACTGGAGATTCTCATTTGGAGCAGCGACCAGTGTCGTGGCTTTAAAAAATGCTGCAGACACTAGGGATTATTATTGCGGAAGAGCTCAGGGGCCAGATGCTGAGCAAGACAGCGACAGAGCCTCGTCACTGCCAGAGCTGATGGCCCGTTCCTGGCAACTCCCAGAACATACTGCAGCCAGCAGCAGTGACTGTGTCCAGCAGCAGTTGGTGTCCATGACAGAAAGCACTCAGAATTGTGACCAGAAGACTCACAGGACCCACCCAGATGCCCTATCCTGTCCTCTGCAGCTCGGCCAGAAGGGCAAGGAGGCCAGGCTGATGGAGCGAGGGGCTGCAGGTCCACGAGCGAGGGGCTTACGGATCTGTGCAGCAGCAGAGACCGGCAGCTAGCGGTGTCAGGTGCCGGCCTCTGACACTAACTGGGGTCACAACGACCTCTGGCGGCAGCAGAGCCCGGCTGCCAACAGGGTCAACCAGTGGTGTCTGGCAGTAACCCACACCCATGAGTGGCATCCAGGCTGAGAGCAGTGATGCTCAGGGCCTCTGGCCACAGAACCCACAGCTGCCACCTGAACTGTGCTTTGCTGATTCATCATTTCCACTGAAGTAGGCACAGGAATGCTCTATTAATCAGTGAAATTTGGGAACTATATAGGAAAGTCCTTCTGAGGGTCCCCAGGAAGAGCACAAATGCAAGACAATCGGCACAGAGCTTCTCCTTGGACTGTAAGCAGCTGCCTGACGTTTGCTCCAGGCTCAGCCCCTGCTGCTCACGTGCTGCCCTGCCGTCCGCGGGCTGTGCAGCCCTCCCTCAGGTGCTGCCCTTGCCATCCTCTCTCTGCTCCGTGGAGAGCTTCTTTCTGTCTCTGCCTCCTTTGCCTTGTGGAGGGCAAGGAACTCCACATCTGGGGTCTCACCAGCACCCAGCCACAGCTGCGGTGGCCCAGGCCAGGTACAGGGCCCGCAGTGCAGCTGGGTCCTCCTCGGCCAGCCTCCAACTGTGAGAGGCTGCAGCACAGCTGCTTTTGCCCAGTGAGCCCTGACTTCTCCCTCTTGGGCCCGCAGGGTTCTGGCAGCAGGGCTGGCCCGCCAGTGTGTCCACAGATGAGCTTCCAGCTGCAGCTCCAGCCAGTGCCACCTGGGGGCTAACCAGCCCTGGGTGCTCCTCCCCAGACTCAGCCCAGCATCGGTGGAGCTGCCTCCTCCAGAGGCACAGGAAGGGTCCCAGGCCGTCACCATGGAGGGTCCTCTGCCATCCATCTCTGCCTCAGCCCACCTCTGTGGGTCCTGAAATGTAGCCCTGTGTGAGGTTAGGACAACTCTGGGGACCTCTGAAAATCGGAACATGTCCAAGAGGTCACTGCTAAGTGATTGCTAAGGGTGGAAAGGGCCAATTCACCTGTATACCGGTGTTTTGTTACTATAACAAAATACCCCAGGCAACTACCTTACAGAGACAAATTTTCATTGTGGCTCTTGGCTCTGGGTGTTCTCATCCAGCATCAGGTGGCCCCATCCCTTTGGCCTCTCGAAACAGGGGTACACCGTGCTCATACCTGGGAAAGTGACTGACACCAGGAGCCCCGAGGAAAAGTGCAAAAGGTGAGTGTCCTTCAGCCCCTTCGCCAGTGACCTAAAAACCTCCCTCCAGGTCCCACCCCTGAAATGTCCACCTTCTCTGAGTAGTGCCACCCTGGGGACCGAGCCTCTGTCACAGGCTTTTGAAGGTTACCCATCCAAACCACATTCTGCAGTGAAAGTATGACCTGTGTTTTGTGAAAAACCAATAAAGCAAAAAAAAAAAAAAAAAAAAGACTCACACTGGAAGACAGTATTTGCAGCAATTAAGAAAAGGTCAGTATCCCAAATACCTGGGGCTAACCAAGGACTAAGGAAGTGATCAGTCTGCTAGCCATAGAAGGGCCACATGGTCAAGCAGCTCCTCACAAAGGAGGAAAGATGAATGACCAAGCTAGTGGCCAATCCTGTCAGGAACTCGTTAAGGCCACAATGAGACGTCCAATCTCTAGGGGAAAATGCAAAGCTATAGCAATGACAGTCATGCAAGATGTGAAGTGGGAGATACTGACGTCTTGTGGAGGACCGTGCCTGGGTCCATCCTGAAGGACAGGACTCAAGGTATCTTACTAAAGACAACTTCAAAAGAAAAATACCCCACAAACCAAAGCTAGATACCATAGGGAAATATCAGGTTAAATACACTAAGATCCAACTTGGTCTTATTAGGGAAATGGTTGTCATCAGCAAGCACTTCTGTGTATATAAAACCAAGAAGACTAAAGCTGGTCGGCTACTTTTCCCTTCCAAGTCTGACGCTCCTCAGCTTTTTGAAAGCACAGGCCCACACTGCGCCCCCACGTGGTGTCACCCCTGCCAGCCCACATGCTAGCCTGCAGCAGAACACACAGGCTGAGCCTGGCCTTCTCCTCCGAGAACCAGCCCTGTGACCTCCCTTGGAACCTGGGCTCCCTGGTAGCTCTGACCCAGCACAGTGAAAGTGACCCGGTGTGACTTCTGAGCTGATGTCACAAAGGACTCTGCACTATCCCGCAGATGCCCTCTTAAGACTCTGAGGAGCCGTGGAAAACTCACTTCTCCCCTGACACCTCCATGCTCAGGAGAAACCTGCGTCGCCTGGAGAGCTCAGGGGCAGGATCTCAGCCGACAGCCCCAGTGGAGAACACGTTTGGTGTCCTCCAGCCCGAGTGCCACACACCAGAGGAGGAGGCCTCCCGAGAGCGCCACACCAGTCACTCAAGGCACGCCCCTGCCAGCCTGCCTGTCACACCCCGTCACAGGCCTCTCCACCCTGTCCTCCTGACGTCTGACCACAGAGCTCAAGGAACAATAAAAGAAGGGCTTTGTGTTTCAGGTCACTGAGCTGGGGTGGCCTGCTAGTGACCAGGGACAAGGTGCTGTCCCCCACTCACAGCACACGGCCCTGTCCAGCTCCACGGCTCCCTGGCTGGCTGCAGGGCCTTCACAGTGGCCTCCCCACATCTCTCTCACTGCTTCCCAGTCCCTGGAGCTCCCCACCCACAGGGACGTCCCGATCTCAGGCGTCACCACTGTGCTCTCTCAGTTAACAGCACACCTGGGTCCTTAGATGGCCTCTTGAGGACCACCTGTGAGAGCTGAGGAGAGCGACAGGGAGGCTTTACTTCCCACTCCACAGAGACCCTGTGACCCCACACACACACCTGATGCTGTCAAC
>PVIR01034879.1:0-16884 GCA_004026965.1 Petromus typicus | reverse complement strand
CTTGTTTTTTTAATAGCTGACACATATTGTCGGTTGGAAAGCTGGGCTTTGAAAAAAAGTAGAGGCTTTCCAATAGTTCTGTTGTTCCAAGGTCAGTTTGAGCATGTTGTCTTTTCTACTCCAGAACTCAGCTTCTACCCCTTGTACTAACTTGGCCAGCCTTAAAGATTGGCAGTTGGTCACACAACTAGTGCTGTCAGGTTTTTCCTCAGATCTCCCCTTCTTCACTCACCACTTCCAGGACAAGAGCTAACTTAGAAACCAGGAAAGGCGAGTCAACCTAAACCCGCTGGAACCCTCCATCTGTAAGTGAAGGTTCTGAGGATCACGGGTAGAGAGTGATCTCAATAGGGTGATGTAATTGCTACCAACTTAAGTCAAAATATTGCTTGTGCAAAGGACACTCTTCTTCCAGAACTGTGTTTTGACTCAGTTGAGAACTACATCAAAAGAGCTGTGATATCAAGGTGTATCTGTGGCTTTTTTTGTCAGCCATTGCTCAGAATGAGGTATCCTGTAGGTTTAAAGGTTTATTTTGTAGGAATTCTCGTATTGACTAGTCTAAGTATTGAAGTGATGCTTAAGACCAGGGGGAAAAGTCACACCTACTCTATGTGAACCGTGGCAGAAGATGTGATGACAGTTGACTTTGTACCTCTCCTTGGTAACTTCTGCTTAGCCCATGTCCCCACCTTAGCTCATTGGGCCATCATGCAGGCAACACAGACTTTTAAAGGGTGGATAAGGAAGATTAAATTTTAAAAACATTTTTGATATATTATATTTAAAATCAGAATATCAAGTAATAGTTCTTACTGACTGACATTGGTTTGCAAACCCAGAATGTTGAAAAAGTATTCTTGGGTCAAACCAGAGTTTCAGAAGGCAAACTGCAAGACTGAATACCAACATACACATGCAGAAAGGACCAATGGCTTACATGTAATTTTTTTTCTTCCTAAAACTGTTTCATACTCCTCATTCCATCCACAAATTTCAAACTTTTTTCTATCTGTCCTTATAATCATTCTTCAAAGTCACTGTAGTATTCCCCTTTGGCAGAAGATGAAATTATTTGTGTTATTTGAAATTTTAGAAAGTCTCAAATGTTTTGATCTACATCCCTTATAAGGAAAATACTTCAAAATTCAGAATCAGTGATAAAGACACACTGGAAGGAAAGTGAAAGTATAAACTAGTGAGGTCCAAGGAGAATGTGTGAGAAGCTGACCAACATTTTCAGAAAGGAGCCCACACTTGTGTAGCTCAGATTCTTTAGTGTCCAGCGGTGGCTGCAGACCATGCATGTGGCAGGAGGGCTCCTGGGAAGCTGTCCCCTCGAATGAGACAGAAGGGTGCTGGGTAGGCAAGGTGCCCGGGCAACTCAACACCTACTTGTTTTCACATGCTCACACTCTGTCCTCGTAGACAGGTGTCAAAGTCTGTGGCACTTCATGCTCACGGATTGATCTGTGGGTAAAGATCTCCATTCCATTCCTCGTCAAGAGAACAGAGATATCTCAGCCACCAGGACCTCAGATCCCCTTGTGGTCAGAAGCCATACCAACCCACTAACAGGGCTGTGCCATTGCAGGGTCACCGTTAATACCAATGAAGAGCAACAAGAAAGAACTACTTGGTGCACAAAGGCAGGAATCTTTTACAAGTGATAATGGAAGCACCTTAAGTTACTCAAGTTTTGCCAACAGGTAAGAGCCTCAGAGAACCCTGAAACCCTATGTCTTCCTGTGCGTCACTCATCAACAAAATTGTGAACTTATAGTAAAATATCTGTGGGGTTTTTGTTTTGTTTTGGAGACAGGGTCTCACTTTGGAGTTCAGGCTAGTCCTGAACTCAGCCTCAAACTCAGTAATCCTCCTGCCTTTGCCTCCCAAGTGCTGTGATTACAAGCATGAGCCACCATGCCCAGCACTGTGATATGTGATACTGATTTCTGGTGGGCATGAATCACCATGACTAGCATTTTTGTATGTGGTTACCGGGGATCAAACCCAGGGCCTTGCACTTGCAAGGCAGAAGCCGCTGGAACCACTGAACTAAATCCCTGCCCCCCTGTTATGAGTTCTTACATAAACCAATGGGAATATTCTTCACCAAATGAATTCCTCTCTACTCCCATATAATTAAGTTAGGCAAACTCATCTCTTTCCACCAGTTGTTATTCCAAACATCTATACCCATAATAGAGAGTTAAGGAACCCAGTTTTCTCTCAGCTTACCAAGAGGGACTGTAGAAATCAGGTTTTAAGACCAAATCTTAGCTGTTCTCAAATAGTTTTTCTATGATCCATACATCCTTTATCTCCAATAGATTGATGTTGAAATTACCTAAGTTTTTGCATCTGAAAATTAGGACAAACAAATATTCCCTCCCTGCTGTCTTTTCTCTACCACTCTTTAACACAGTAGAAGTTCTGCTAACCAGAAAGCAAGCTCTCTTAGTTTTTTTAGTTGGACAAATAGTTGGACTATTTTTAAATAGTCCAAACATCTGGTCACTTCAAAATAACTATGATACACTAGCAACATTTCAGTTTATTTTAATTATTGATAATTGATTGTCTAAGGGAAGACAGTATGTTGTTAATAAAATATATTTATTATGCTCTAATATTACATAATGCAATTAATATTTTTTAATATTTAAAATGATTTTTAAGTATTTAAAATGCTTGTCTGATAAGCCATGTCAGTAACAGTGTGGAAGTTCTTCAAAAAATTAAAAACAGAACACCTATGATATAGCACTACTATCTCATATCTGTTGCTTATCCAGAGGAAAATAAATCAATCCTTCAAAGAAATTTCTGAATGTTCACGCTCATTGCAGCATCATTCACAATAGTTAAAATATGGAATTAACCTCAGTGGCTATCAAAAGATGGAAACACAAAATGTGATGTTGATCCATACGCACAAGAGAATAGTAGTTGCTTCTCAAAAAGGAAGAAAACTCTGCCATTTGCAACAAAGTAGATGACCAAGGGGACATCGGGGACGTGAAGGAAGCCAGACACAGAAAGATAAGCCCCCACACCTCACATCTGTGAGAAATTTAAAGTTCAAACAACAACATAGTTCATGGGAAAGTGATCATCAGACATCATGGTGTGGGTTTGAGTAAGTGCTCATTAAATATCTCTTATTATTTCAATAGTCAGTTTTTAAACGCTGAAAAGTGAATGAAATTAAGATAGAGAAAAGTCAAGCTTTCCAAAGGAATGGATTTTGAAACACATCTTTTACTTCATCTTTTTTATGACATAATTTATACCTTTTTCTCAAAGAGAAAAAAAATCATGCTTCTGTTTAACTGAGAATTCTAAATCTGTAAGTCTAGTTAAGAAAGGTTACATAACGAGTCCAGAGGTAGGCATCTGAAGTCCAAGCCACCCAAATGCCATCACCTATCAGTTGCCCTTTATAAAAGGATGACAAAAGTCTAGGATTTAGACTTCCTCTCCTGCTTTGACTTTCATTCTAGAGATTTTGAAACTAGAAGAGATATTTTGTGGGATAGGATCAAGAATTAGTTGAAGGAAAGGTTGTAAAAAATCTCAATTCAGAGTTAGCCTCATTATTTCCAACAACTAAATAGCTATCAACAGGCATTGGAATTCTTGTGGTTCTCCCTTTAAAAATATTTGGAAAATAGATATTTATTGTGTATCCTCTATGCTAAGTAAACTTTAAGCAAGATGCTTTTGTAGATGTAGAAATCATATCTTTCCACACAGCCTAGTACAACTGATAAGTTGAATCCATGTAAAATGAATCAAATAATGAATAAAACAGCATTGTTTCAAGTGCTACAGTGATGGTTATAGCAAAAGGTCAAAGGAGGAAGAAGTTGCCGTAGGACTGATTTTCCCAAATAGCTTCCGACATGAAGTGGGATCTGGAGAGATGAGGGACTGGGAACCTGAACTCTCCTGAACAGCAGCACACAGACAAGACGTGGAGAGAGGTGGTGTATCCCGCGCTCCAGCGAGTCAGCTTCCCAGAGTGTTGTGAGAAGTGCCACACCTCATATTTCCCAAGAACACACTCTTGGCTATGGGTCTTGTGCATGTGTGTGTCTGTGTATATTATGTTTATGTTAATGCAAAGTTGTTACAAAAACATGATTCAAATTTGAAAGTTGTTTTGAGGAAATGAAGACAACATATGTGATAACATGTAGAGTGCTCCAGTCCTGTCTGACTTCGTGAATTCTTTCTCATGTCTTGTCTGTGGTGATGAAGGACTAGCTAGCCATGAACAACCGGAAGCCGTGAACAATTCTTAGATGTAGTTTTAGCTGTTCCATTTCCTTGGCTGGCCTGGGTAGTTTTAATGCAGCTGTAAAAGCCAACTAACTCAGCTTTGTGGTTTTGCTCATTTTTCCAGTTCCTCTGTTGTCTTTGATCAGCAAGGAAATTATCTAAAATGGATATCTAGCCAAGATTAGTCCAGGAGGACTGGCCCATCTGCAGACCTGGTCTATCTTTCTTACATCTGCTTGAGGGTTTCTTAATATGTTTTGAAAGCCCTCAAAGAAGTCCAGAAGTCCAGTCTTCTTTAAAACTGATTTTTGCTTCTATGGTTATAATTAACAGTGGTCAGCCACAATTCACAAATATTAAATTCACAATTAATTACAATTAATTCACAAATATTAAATGAAAAAATTTCAGAAATAAAGTTCATAAATTTTAGAAAACTTACTTCTGCATATTATTATAATTCTTTGTTTATTATTGCTTTTCATCTCTCACTCTGCCTAATTTAAAATTAAACTTCATCATAGGTATGTATGTAAAGAGAAACAAGGCATAATGTAGACAAGGCTCCATGTCATCCTTGTTTTTATGTGTCCATTGGGAGCCTACCCTGCATGGGTTAGGAGGGACTGCTGTGTGTACCTTGCCAGATACCTGCCATTGGAGGATGACTTTCTATTTGGTTCGATCTTTCAGGACAGTAATAATTCCTGATAGAAAATTAGCAGACATACATCTTTGGCAACAATGAGTGTAAAATAGAGACTGGCTTAATAGAGACAAGCAGGGATTATTGGAAAAAATGTAAAATGTGTGGTGTGTGCTATTTGTGAGCACTTTTGAATTACATTCACACTCCCAAGCCACAAAGTTATTTACAGTTTTGCTGACAATGGGCTCGATGCTATTAAAGATGAAATCTTTTGGCCACCAGTGGATTTTCCAGTAAGTTCAGAAACTGCCAGCTTCTATTCTTCCAATGCTTCAGACAGCTCTAACTTACACACAGGTTACACACCAACATTTCATTGTATCCTCAGTGTCTCTTTTCTCATAGACCAGGCAGGGTTATAAATAGTAGTAAGCCTCTCAGACAGGTGTACAGAAGACTATTTAAAAGGTGGAAGTTAAATATATATTTGTTGATGAATGAATAAGCAAATAGTACTTTTATTCAAAAACAAATCCTCTATTCAATTGAAGTCTCTGTCTTTAAATCAAGGGTTTGTGCAGTATATGAAAAAGAAGGTAAATGCTTTCTACTTCTTTTCAGGAAGATGAGTTAGACCTGTGCAGAATTTGGTAATAAATGCATCTCCAGGCGCCCCTTGCTTTCGCATTCATTTCTTCACTGTGATCACTCTGCTTCAGATGAGCTCAGGGGAATTCTGCACATTTTACTTGTCTGTCAATTATTTACTCTTCCTTACCTCTTTTCTATCAAATGCACTTATATGATAAAACTGATCTTAATTAGACACTAGAAAGAGAGACTCAGGTACCATCATTTCATGTCATATTGCGACTGACCATTAATTACCACTCTAAATAGATCGTTCATTCTCTTAGAAAATAGTTTATGAACTCAAGTAGATATTGAAAGATGTATAACCAGAGAAGCAAGAGCAGGTAGAAACTTCCAAGCAGCTTGTGATGGACCTGGGCCAGGAGAGGATACCATTTTTAGTAGCAAGATGTGTCTTGTTTGAGTATGTTTATCTTTCCCTGGAAATCTTCTCTCTGAGTCTGTGTAAATCAACTGTCACAGCTCACACTGAAATCTAAACTGCTTCTCACATGACTTCCCTTCCCGATGACTTAGTGACACCTGTGACTGAGGTCATGTTCATAAAATCAACCTCATTTGCATAGTCTCATGTCCTCTAGAAAAAGTGTTCCACAGGCACAAATCACAGCCTCCACATCCTCACCCTCTTCATCCTTTAAGATTCAGTGTCTTTATCTGTGAAATGGAGATAATATTAGAACCTAAATAACTGAAATTTTGTGAAGATTACACTGCATAAGACAGGTTAAGTTTTTATGCTATAACAACAGGAGAACATGGTCCAGGTTCCTGTAGATGGTGGAGCACCCTACATTGTCCTGTCATTTGTCTTCCTGGCTCTTAGATTTCCGAGCTTTTGCACCTAGTCTCAGTCACATTTGTGGGAGGGGCATATACTTCAAGACTTATCAAGACTTCATTTATGTCTCCTACTATGCCTCACAGTCATGTTCACCTGATGCAGGAATTTGGGCTGGGCTGGGCTCGGCCACATCCTTGCCACTCTTCCCTAGAACTCTTATAGGAAGCTCTGCCTCTGTCCCTGTCTGTTTTGGCACCACTCAAGCCACAGCATTGCAGTTTCCTGAGCACGGTGCAGCCTATCCTGAAGGACTGTTGGCCCATTGCTTGTCTTGCACCAGCCCTAGTCCAACCCTACATAATTTGTGCCTGGCAGGGCTCTGAGGCATCAGTCCCTGTGACCTCTCACACTTGCCTCTCCTCCACACACAATGATCTGTTGAGAAAGAAGACTTGTCCTTTCCTCCTTTGTACTTCTGCTCACACTGTCTTTTGAAATCTTTACCGTATGAGATCCTTTAAGAGAATCAGCATCCGTGGTCTTCTGGGGTCTAAGGAGCTCTCCAGGGTCTTTCCATGGGCAGCAGGCTGGACTCAGTCATCATACATGACTTTTCCTCATTTTTCAGGTCGTATCTGAGCTTTCTACAGAAACCAATTGCACCAGATTATCTGAGCATTATACTCTTTTTTTTCATATTTAACATTTAAAACGACTTTCTTCAAGGTACACATGGGCTTTTCTGTTTAAGCATCATATAACCCAGTCAAGCACCCTTTGACTATGTTGTACACAGAGGCTTACTGAGTGTTTCCTTACCACAGCATTTTGGTCATGTTCTAGAAATCCAGCTACCTTGTTAACACCACGTAGTCAACATTTCTTCTCCAATTTCCTTGGCTAAGGAAATAGCCCTTCTGTGTTCAGTCCTTTAGTATCCTGTCTGACACTCTAGGACCTTTAAAGATATAGCTCATGTGGTTACGTGGGTCCACCAGAGTTGCTGTCAGAAGTGTATGTCTGCTGTGAAGTTTAATAAATATCTTTAATGAGTCTCAATACCAACAGCAAAGAAAACAGACAAAAACGTCTCTATATATCGATACAAGGATAGGATAGTCTTAGTTGTTTAAGTAGAAATAATATTTTTAACCACAGTGAACCTAAGTTCCAAAGGCAGATGAGTTATGGCAGCAGAGAATAAAAGAACCAAATTGGAAAAGAATGAGAGGTTTTCTTTTACTCATTCTCATTAGAGGCAAAAATCGGATTTCTGAGAAGCAAAGTGCCACAATCCAAGACAAACACACACCAGTTATTCCTTGAGCATATATGGAGTAAATTAATTCTTCGGACTAACAAGTAATATTTTATTGTTATTGCCTTAAATAGCTTCAGGTTTCATAGAAATGTCGGAGCTGTAACTTCAGAAATGCAACGTGCTTCTTCCATTACTCCTCCTTTCCCACCCCTCCAGTGTCTCCAGCTGGAAGGACAAAAGCACTTCTTAGACCTTTCTGTGCATCTATGGACAGATCTTAAGAAAAATGGATTCAAATTCTCCTAGGAGCATTGAGTATGGAAATTTCCATTGATTGGGCTGGGTGGTAAGACGGAGAACCACCTCTGACCATATGAGGGCAAAAATTACAGCGGGTGATCGTTGACTGACATGTATGTATATAAGAACTAATTAGTATCTGCTGGTTTCACTCTTCATGTTGGCCACAGACTCCTAGGAGTGGGGAAGGTTCTTTGTCTGATGAGGATCTCAGAGGAGATGGGTTGGAGGAGAGGAGGTGAAGGTTATGGGAGGCTTCGCTCCTGTTTCCAAGTAAAAGCTTTTCAAGGACTAGAGACATGAGCTGCACAGTTTCTAGAAGAAAGAAGCGGCAAGCTGATAAATTCCTTGGACTTTCTGTTCTGTGCCCTTTGCCTCTGTGGCCCCTCCCCATCACTTTCCCAGGGCTCAGTCCCACTCACGACTTTCTCTGATAGCATCTCCTCCTGGAACATTCCTTTGCAAAAACAGAAACATAGCATCTTAACCCTGGCTGGAGAAAGCTAGCTGGCTTTATCTATAGATCAAGGGCTTCAGCTAAGGAATGAACCGTTGAGTGAGGAAGTTTGAGAATCAAGCAGAAAGAACATGTGATTTTAGGCGATTATTCAGGGAAGACCTCTGACATTAGTCCAGAGTAAGTCCACTATGCCCACTGCATGCTATGATGTGTTGGCTTTTAAGGTTTGGAAAGAACACTAAAGCTACCGAGCTCTGTGGTCCTGGCAGGCATCTGAGAAATGGGTCAGGCAGGGCCTGCTCTCAACTCTGTGATTTTCAGGCAGTCTGACCGTGGCCCTTATTGTCCTGTGGCTCATATTCCTCCACTGTGGAGTAAATAACACCGGGGGCCAGGGAGGGGAATGAATGTCAGGCCTTTGGTTTGTTTCTGGCATGAAGGAAGCATTGGACAAAAGTTGATACCTATTTCTACCCTGAGTTCCAGGTTGTCCCCCAACATGATTGAGACCACAGGTTTGGGGAGTGGCCTCACAGCAGCCTTCTGTTGGTGAGGTGTTAATATACTGTGTTTACATTCACACTAACAGTGTGAGCAGCAGAGAGAGACAATAGAGGTCAAGGTCATTTTCAACTTAAATCGGAGGGTGGCAAAAGCACAGCTTAATTCTTAACCCAAGAGAGGTTAACCCAGTTCCAGTCTCTCCAAGAAACAGTACAGTTTTTGCCTACTTTGAATGCTTTTCTTTGCCTTAACCCTTTCTCTGATGCATGAGAATTTCACTAGACTCATTCTCGGTTCTGAGAGGTCTTGCTGACTCTGACAATGATAGACAAGGGCAGGACCATTATGTTCTCCTCAGCTCAGCATTAGGCACCAAGGCTGTTTTCCCTGTATCTTCTGACTTCCATACAGTTGTTTGCAAATTTTTAAAATATAAACTTCCAAGAACTGGTGAATTTTGAGCCCATTACCCTCCTCATATACTTGGGAAACTCTTTCTAGCCAAAAGAAGTGTTAAGAAAATAACATCATTAACAAACTTCTTCCAGTGCATTCCATTTTCCCTCCTAGCCCCTGCTGTTCTGCCGCTGGCTGAGGGGGCTGGAAAGAGTCAGGCACAGATCCACGATTGCAGGGGAGCCTCACAATTTTGCAGATGTCTCCAGCACATGCGCAGTGGTCAGAACAATAAAATATTGTTCATTGCTTCTACCCCACAACCAATTAGGTCAGCTGTAAATATTGGAATTGCTTAGTAAACATGCTGGAAGATTGTGCTGACTTGTTAATATAAGTGAAAATGTAATTAGATTTATAACACTTTTTTTCCAAATGATAATTTACAACAGCAGAAGGAAAAAAAATCTCTTGCAACCTGCTGAAATATCATTATTAAAATGCACATGAAAAGTCAATTACACCAGAGGGAGGTTTTTAAGAGAAGTGAGTTTCATACCCTGGGATTACACCGCAGGGATTACATATTTCTAATTTATTTATTTTTTTCCTCTGAGATCTTTGCTGCTGCCAAATGAAAAGGAATAGATATTTTACTTATTTTCCTCTAAAATATTGCTGCAGATATTGCTAAGAAGTAAACTAAATAAGCTTTCTCCCTGGAAACTCACTTTGTTCTCCTCAAAGCCTCAGGAAAAGCCTTTCTTATTTGCAAGTCTGTCTCTCTTTAAGCAACAGTCATAGCCCTTATAATATTGGAAATCAGATTTTTTTCTAAGTGCTGTTCTGTTCCTCTCTCTTGGGGGGCCAGGCCCTCAGGGGGGCATCTGAAGGATGGTCCCTGGTAAAGGCCAGCAGTTGCCTCTCCTTCTCATTGTCACCAGGATTTCCTCCACTCCCAGATTGTAGCTGGAACACAGGTTGGCCGAGAAGGACAAGACATGTGTGCTTGAAGCACAATGTGGCTCGATATTCTTATGCCCACCTCCGGATCTGAGCGCAAGTCCTAGGTTTTCTTCCTCCTTCACTTTACCCTCCTCTGTGCCCCCTGACTTTACTGTTACAGCTACTGAATCAGGCTACAGGATGTTTTCAAAGCCAAGAATTAATAGAAACTTAGGGAAGGAATGAAAGAGTCATTCTCAGGGAGGGAGGCTGGGTGTGTCAGTCCGGATGTGAACAGTTCAGGGCACAAAGGCCTCTTCAGACTGTTGACCTCAACTCTTGATCTAACTCAACCTGCCCTTGGCCTGATTGCTACTGAGAATACAGAACCAGGCAGGAGGGGCTGGTGGGAGTGGAGAGGAGAAAGTACATGTGGACAGGAGAGAAGAAATGGAGAAGTACAAAGATTCACATGTGGACCATCTTCCTTTGTGTCAAGTGAGGGTACTGAATAATAAAGCTTTGGCCAAGTTGTTGATACCCTACCGAATATATTTGAAAACACACGTTAAAGTGGGAAATGCACCACGCATATGTCCTGGCAAAACAAAAAAATAAAACAACATTGATCAATGTTTCTGGTATTGATCTTTAAGAACATCTTTAATCTCTCTACCATCTGTCTTTAATTCTAATCCCAAATCAAGCTTCCTTCTCCTTTTCCAAGCTATCTCTGTTTCCTATGATATTTCATTTCGGAAATGGCCTCTGACGTGGTCTCCCTGCATCCACTCTTGTCCCCTATCATCAGTTCTGTGCTATAGTCTGATTGATTCACCAGAGATTAAAATCTGACAGTGCTGCTTCCCTCCCACACTTTTCAGTGCCCTACAGAGAAGGCCGAACTCCTCACGACAGCCTGTCTCTCATAGTGACACGACAGCCTCCCCTTCCGTGCATGCGCACTGTTGTCCTCATCCTGCCTCCAGCCTGAGCATAAACCGAGAATGTGCTCCCCCTTTCTACCTTTGCCTGGTGTTGTGGTTCACATGTAAAGTGTCCCCCAAAACTTCATGTGGATCACAGAGCATCATATTCACGAGTGGGTTCACCCGCTACTGAGTTCAGTACCTGGGGGTGCTATTATGAGGGCACCTTCTTGGAAGGGTCACTAGGGTAGACCTGGAAGGGTGGACTCTTGTCACAGGTACCTCCCTTCTCCCCTTGTGCGTCCTGGCTGCCGTGGGATGAGCAGCTGTCCTTCCTCATCCTGTTTAACGTGATGTTTCTGCTTTGGTGTCAACTGCCTCAGATAGAATCTTATAGAAACCAGGAGCTAAAACAAAACTCCTCTCCGTTAAGTTATGAGTGTCGGGTGTTTCACCCCAGTGATGGGAAGTGAGTAATAACTAGTAAATCAGTTCTCACTGTGTCCTAAAGTTATTTCTAAACTCAACTCTAAAATTCCTGTATTACAAAAGGTACTGTGTTCTAGGAAAATCCCTCCTCCAGAAAGTCCAGCTTCTGATTATGAAATTAACTCTTCTCAAACAAAATACATCTCTAATGGTCATTTGTAAGGCTTATTTAGAGATTAAATATACATATTTTAACCAATGCCAAACCAGTGAAGTGCGATACACTTTTCTAAAATGAAGTCAGGATTTCTGATATGAACTTATGTGGTAGAAAGCCTGTAAGGAAGATTGGAACCAGCACCTGCAATCTGTGTGCCTGAGGCAGCCACTCTCATCTGCACCAGGGTCCGGGGCCTCGAGGCTCTTGAGTTGGTGTCACCTGGACACCGGGGTGGCTTTACCACTGCAGTTGGGAGTGGCCTCATGACAGCCCTGGTTCAGCTCAGACTGGGTGTCCCAGCATCCCAGCTTCCCATTATAAGAAGAGAGCATCTGGGCCAGGGATTTAGCTCAGTGGTTCCGGCGCCTGTCTTGCAACTGTAAGGACCCGGGTTCGATCCCCGGTAACCACATACCATACTGGGCATGGAGACTCACGCCCAGCAGCAACCAGTACCGCATACCACAGTGCCAGGCGTGGTGGCTCACGCCTGTAATCCCAGCACTTGGGAAGCAGAGGCAGGAGGATTGCTGTGATGTGAGTTGGAGGCTGAGCTCAGGGCCATCTTGAACTACAAAGTGAGACCCTGTCTCAAAAAACCTAAAAAAAAAAAAAAAAAAAAAGAAGAAGAGAGCATCTGAACAGCTAAGTATGAACCAAGTTCCCCTTACTTGAGAAGTCGTGTCCTAACAGCGCAGTCCTGGAAAACACACTTGACTATGGAGTGGTGGAATGGGACAGTTCTCGAAGAAGAAAAGAACTACAGATAGTGATTTGAGGGATACCCTGAATGATTCACTCCAAATAAATACAAGACCCGTATTCATAAGAAATAGGCACCTTTAGACATCAGCATGTCCATTAGGAGATGCACACATAAATGTATATACTGTGTGCTTCTGGAGTATCCTTAGTGGTCAGGTGGACATGTGTGTACTAACCTCAACCAGTGAATACATCTAATCTCGTAGACATGTGTCTAATATGTAAGAAAAAAAATGAGCCATCAATTAATTGCACACTAGATGGAATAAACCAAGGCAGTACATATTTTCACCTAATATTTGGTGAGTGCCCTGCTGTGTATTCTGCTTTCACGGACACATGAATCAGGGGTGGGCTGAAGGATGACTGGGGTGGAGAGGAGAAAACCATAGAACTGAACAAGGAAGGCGTCCTCCAGGCGGCAGGTCCGGAGCTGCCCCGGAAATGCCAGCTGCTACAACATTTGCCACACCGAGGTCTGCAGGAACAACAGGGAGGGAAGCTACGACAATGGCAATGCCTGAATGAAGGCCCGTGCAGACCGGCTGTTCCTCAGATCAAATGTCCCTGGCAACTGAAGAATAAATCATTGGAGTGTCTCTCAGCTCTCTGTGTCCTTCTCCTCTCGTGCAAGGCCCACCAAGAGTGGGCGCTGTGAAGGGTGGCTGACGGCGCCGGTGTTTGTCACATTTTAATAAGGCTGGGAAACGTAGATGTTATTCAGCTCCATCAGCAATCGAGCACTTGTGCAAAAGCGAGGCTCACATAACAATAAATGCTAAGCACTCCGCTGCGAGCGGCTCTGGCGGGAGGTGCTGCAGGCTTGTGGCTGTGTGAGAGTGAATATCCATACAGAAGCTTGGGAAAAGGTCACTGGTATTTTCGGAGCAATAAATCAAGTACGGAAAGATTTGCATTTCGGCTGTATAACACGGAGGACTGGATTAGGGGAGAGAATACTTTGAAGTAATATTTCTCTGCTGACTTGTTTTATTAGCTTCCTTTAAATATGTTACATTATTGCTTATAGAATTTCATTTACTGGGATTGGCAGCTTGATAAATACGTCTATTGGTGATGATTTGGATTGCTCTGGGCATTAATATTATTAAAACCTGTCACGAGGAAATGTCTGAAAGATGACTTACTGTAAAGACTGCAGCATGAGATAAATCATCCAGCGGTATTTGTTACCATTTATGGCCTCTTGGAGCTGAGTCAATCCCTTTTTATGTTGCATTATTTTTCAAGTTTTTATAACTTTACATTATATATTGCTGTCAGAAATGAACAGATGGGGTGTCAAACATGAGCTTTCTGAATAATTCCCACCCTCCCGTTACTGGTATCAAGGACAAGTGCAAAACGGTGTGTTCTCCAGCCGAAAGGAAAGAGAGCAAGGCAGGGAAGCAGGTGCGGAGCAAAGGGGTCCCTTGGTCAGATGGCCAAGGCCAGCATTACCAGCTGCCTGGCATCCCTGACTGGCTCTCGCCCTGTCTGGGTTCCAAGCAGGGGTGGAGGGGGCTGCACGGAGCCATCAGAAGCAGGTTGAGTGAATTTCCTCTGAGTGTCTCCTGCAGAATCACCTCCACCTTCAGAGACTGTGGGTCATATTGTTCTTTCTCCCCCAAACCTGAGGAATTAAAAAGAAAAAGAAAACAGCAGGATAAGGAGACATGCAGAAAGGGTTTAAGCTGCTTTGAGTGACAATTGCGCAGGCACCCTTGTGGCGGGGGCGCACGGGGCAGTGTAGAGGAGGGACTGTTGCTTTAAGTTTTGGAGAGTGGTGCAGAAGGAAGGCAGGCAGCCATAGAGAGCGCTCAGAGTTCTTCTAGGCCTCCTGCATGCTGAAGGCCACGTGCCGGGAGTTGGGAGATCCCCTGGGATTTGACAACACAGCTGTGTTGTTGTATCAGGAGCTTCTGAGGCTTTGCTATCATGGAAGCAGGAGAGAAAACTAACCCGCCCAGTGGATGCCAGCCACTGTCTTGGGAGGAGAGGAGACGTGTGTATGCGAATCCCTTCCATTTCACACCTCCCCTCCTGCCAGTCACTCTGAGGGGTACCACACAGTGCCAGTGCATGGTGGAGCAATGAATAGAGAGGCAAGGTCTGGGGGTCCGAAGTCCACATCCATTCTTAACTTGGTAGAACTTTCAGTAAGTCACTTCATTTATCCTCATCATGAAATGGGATTAAGAATTAGCTTTTCTTGCTTACCTCAGGATATTGCTGTGAAAAGTCAAATCACACCAAACACAGATAGACTCAGAGACCTGAACTGGCCCCAACATTGTCAAAGACGGGTATTTGAACTATTTTGTGACAACTGAATTCTCTCCTCTCCTCCAGGATAGCTGTGTATGTGTGTGTGTTTTATCAGTTTCTACTAGTCATCCCCTCACCCGCTCACCCCCAAATACTGAGCAGTTATTAACAAAGTGCTTTGTAGACAGTCTTCTCAGTATCCGCAGCTCCCTTCCCCAAAACCAGATCCATCTTCTTATTACATCTCTGACTCTCATGTCCCGCTTGCTTCTTCTGTCATCTCCAGGAGGACCTTCTGTCCAACTCTGTCACGTTTGCATGCAGATGTCATCTAGCTGGGCTTGTAGGAATGTGGGCAATCACCAGCCGAATCTGAAACAGACAGAAATCCAGAGAATTGCTTTGTTCTCCACAGCATTCACATCTTCGTACCTTCCTTTGCCATCTCATGGTCTCTTGAAGCAAAGCTATCCATCCTTAACCCAGGCAAAGTGCACAAAAGGTGAATTTCACATAGTGAAGGAGTTGATAGAGGCAGTTTATTCATTATGTATACAGAGCTAGAATTTCTGCTGGTAGGAAATGCTTCTCCTTGGTTCTCTTGCTCTTTTTACATTGTTCCTCTAAAGAAACATTTGCATAAGGTCCAACTCAACCAAACTGGCAGTGCTGAGCTCCTTAAGCTAATGGATACCAAACTCTATACCTCTTAAACATCACGTGCATCTACAAAGTATGCATTTCTCTTTTTTATCCTACCCTCTACCACTCTTTCTTCTTTTATTTCTCCCTCATATTTTAAATCTTATTTACTTTTGCTTCCCCGAACATATGCTGAAGGAATCATTCCAGTTTGTGGCCTCTTTCAAATAAGTGTCATCATTTCTGTTTCCACATGACATGTCTGCTATTGTATCTCAGCCACCTACCTGGTCAGAGTATAAGCATTTCTGTTTTTAAGCCCTTCCTGCACACCTGCTTTCGGTGTTCTCTCTGCCAGGCCACTTGTGAGAGGTCCAGTCCCTCTCCACCTCCCCGTCTCACAGAAGGGAAACCTGGCTGGAAGCTGGAAGCCGGAAGCCGGAAGCCGGAAACCGGAAACCGGAAGCCTGGCTCCCTCACTCTGCAAGTTCAATCTGTGTTTGTGAAGTCAGAGGGCTGAGGAGGCAGCAACAGCATCATCTGAGATGCCTCTGAGCTCCAAGTTACTACCACTTGCATCTGTTCCAGCTGCCAAATCCCAGGAAAACCCCAAAGCAGCTGATTTCCCCTAATGACGCTCCACTTTTCCTGGAAGGAGAGTATTCTGTGGATGAGGTCACCATATATCCTTCTCTGCTTAGTTTCCAAATAATACCTCAAGCATAGTTTCTTATAAACCTTCCTCCCTCTCCTCTGAGCTGTCATAAAAAGTTCTTATAAATCACTATAAAACCAGTAAAGTACTCTTTCACCATAAAGGTAGGGCAGACATATGTGCATGTGGTGTGTGCGTGTGTGTGTGTGTGTGTGTGTGTGTATGTGTGTGTGTATGTGACGTGTGTGTGGATCAAGGAGAGGTGCAAGTTTGACCCAGAGTGACCCAACTCAATGAAGTCTGCTAGTAATATCTAATTACTGTTACCCCTCTCGTTTATTAATCCTGTAGTTCCAGCCCAGAAAATAACTTCATCATTTTGGGGAATTTGCATGACTAATGGAGTGCGTTCTGATAGAATAAGGATAAGTTTCATAATTAGGTTTTGTCAGGAACTTGTGCAAACTGGTCTATTTATAATTTGGTCAGCTCCTGATTTTTAATGAGGACACTGAGAGGGACCGAAGCCTCTGGCAGCATTTGCTTCATATTTTAATTACCCACAGTAATTCTGACAATTACACACATGTCATGAATCACATCATAATGACCCATGCAGAAAGTGTATTTAATTACTGAGAGGGGAGTTCTCCGGTTAGACAGGCACCTGGATGGATGGGGGTGTGAACCACACTCAGAGACGGAGCGGCCGAAGTCTATGGTGCTGAAGATCCTC
>PVIR01034878.1:0-16866 GCA_004026965.1 Petromus typicus | reverse complement strand
AAAGAAAACAGTTACATTCCAAGGGAAGCCCGTCAGGATCACAGCGGACTTCTCAACTCAAACACTCAATGCAAGAAGAGCCTGGAGTGAAGTCTTCCAAACCCTAAAGGAAAACAACTTCCAACCCAGACTGATGTATCCTGCAAAACTATCCTTCAAAATTGATGGGGAAATAAGATACTTTCATGACAAAGAACACTTGAAAAACTTCACAAATATAAAACCTGTGCTCCAAAACATTTTAAAGAATATCTTGGAGAAAAATAAGGAAAGTTACAAATCCATGAGACCTAACCGAGTCAACCCATGGGATCAAACAAGAAACTGATGGGGAAAGGGCAAAAGTAGAATAACACAGCCAAGAAAAGGAAAACATGGCAGCACTAAATTTACCTATATCAGTCATAACCATTAATGTCAATGGACTCAACACGCCAGTTAAAGGATACAGAGAGGCAGAGTGGATCAAAAGCAAGATCCAACAATCTGCTGCATACAAGAAACACGCCTAATTCAGAAAGAAACCCATGGACTGAAAGTACAGGAATGGAAAACAATATTCCATGTGACTGGAAACAGCAAGAAAGTAGGAGTGGAGATTTTATTTGCAGACAAAATAGACTTCAAGCCACAACTGATAAAGAGAGATAAATATGGACACTATCTTTTAGTCCAGGAAAAAATCCAAGAGACAGAAATCACAATCTTACATATCTATGCTCGAAATTCTAATGCACCCAACTATATAAAACAAACATTAATGAAGTTCAGAAAACAGATAAACTCCAATAGAATAATAGTAGGGGACCTCAATACCCCACTATCTCAAAGAGACAGATCGACCAGACAAAAAGTCAATAAGGAAACCTGTGAGCTCAACCAGAACCTTTAGCAAATGGACTCAATACGTGCCTACATAGTATTTCACCCCACAAAGTCAGAATTTGCATTCTTCTCAGCTGCTCATGGATCATTCTCCAAAACAGACCATGTGCTCACTCATAAAACAGGTTTAAGCAAATGTAAAAGGATTGAACTTATCCTTTGTATTCAGTGGGACAATAATGCCCTAAAATTTTAACTGAATAGCAAAGGAAAGCCCGGAATCTTCATGAACACATGGAAACTGAACAACACTCTGCTGACCAACCAATGGGTCATAGAAGAAATTAGAGAAGAAATTGAGCAGTTCTTACAACTAAACGATAACCCCAGTATAACCTATAGAAATTTATGGGACACAATGAAAGCAGTTCTATGAGGAAAATTCATAGCAGTGAAAGCCTACATCCAGAAAACAGAGCAAGCTCAAATTAAAAATTTAATGCTGAACCTCAAGTGACTAGAGAGAGAGGAGCAAAACAAATGCAAAGCTCAAAACAGGCAAGAAATTATAAGGATCAGGGTAGAAATTAATGCAATAGAAACCAAGAGAACGATTCAAAAAATCAATGAATCAAAAGTTGGTTCTTTGAAAGGATAAACAAAATTGATAGACCCTTAGCCAACCTCATTAAACAAAGGAAGGAAAAGGCCCATATCTATGCTATTAGAAATGAGAATGGAGAAATTACTACCGACCCAGAGGAAGTCCAGAGGATAATAAACACCTACTTTGAAAATTTATACTTTAATAAAATGGAAAATGTAGAAGAAATGGATAGATTTCTAGATACATATGAACTCCCAAAGCTGAATAAAGAAGATATAGAAATGTTAAATGCCCCAATAACAATCTGTGAAGTTGAAAATGTAATTAAAAACTTGCCTACAAAGAAAAGCCTTGGGCCTGACGGTTTTACTGCTGAATTCTATAAAACTTTAAAGAAGAGTTAGTGCCTCTACTTCTGAAAATCTTCAATGAAACTGAAAGGGAAGCAATACTCCCAACTCATTCCTGGAAGCAACCATTACCTTGATTCCAAAAGCAGAGAAAGACCAAACCAAAAAAAGACTTTTATTTGCCAATATACCAGAGAATATAGGCCAATATCTCTAATGAACATCAATGCAAAAATCCTCAATAAGATACTGTCAAAAGAATACAGAGAATTATCAAAAAGATTATACAACCTGACCAAGTTGGATTCATCCCAGGGATGCAAGGATGGTTCAACATACGTAAATCAATCAATGTTATACACTATATTAACAGGCTTAAGGACAAAAATCGTACGGTCATCTCAACTTATGCAGAAACAGTGTTTGACAAAATACAACACCCATTTATGTTCAAAACCCTACAGAAGATCGGAGTAGATGGTCTCTATCTCAAACTAATAAAAGCTATCTATGAGAAACCATCAGCCAGTATCATACCAACAGGTCAAAAATTGAAACCTTTCACACTAAGATCAGGAATAAGACAAGGATGTCATCTGTCACCACTTCTGTTCAATATAGTTCTGGAAATATTAGCCATTGCAATTAGGGAAGAGAAAGAAATAAAAGAAATAAAGATTGAAAAAGAAGTTAAATTGTCATTATTTGCTGATGACATGGTACTCTACCTAGAGGATCCTAAAAACTCAATTAAAAAACTACTGGACCTAATCGCCAATTTTAGCCACGTATCTGGTTACAAGGTCAACATTCAAAAATCAATAGCCTTCATATACACAAACAGTAGACCCACTAAGATAGAAGTTGGGGAGTCAGTCCCTTTCACAATAGCACCCCCAAAAATGAAATATCTAGGAATCAATCTAACAAACGAGGTGAAAGACCTCTACTCTGAAAACTATAGCACTCTGAGAAAGGAGATAGAAGATGATATCCAAAAATGGAAAGACATACCTTGCTCCTGGGTAGGAAGAACCAATATTGTCAAAATGGCTATACTCCCAAAACTACTCTACACATTCAACGCAATCCCGATTCAAATCCCAGCAACATATTTCACAGATTTAGAGAAAAAATCCAAACTTTCATCTGGAACCACAAAAGACCTAGAATAGCCAAAACAATTCTAAGCAACAGGGACATGGTGGGGGTATTACAACTCTAAATCTGAAACTATTCTATAAAGCCACCATGACAAAAATTTGCATGGTCAGCCAGGGATTTAGCTCAGTGGTTCCGGCGCCTGTCTTGCAAGTGCAAGGATCCGGGTTCGATCCCCGGTAACCACATAACAATACTGGGTGTGGAGACTCACCCCAGTAGCAACCAGTACCACATACCACAGTGCCAGGCGTGGTGGTTCATGCCCGTAATTCCAGCACTCGGGAGGCAGAGGCAGGAGGATTGCTGTGATGTGAGTTTGAGGCTGAGCTCAGGGCCAGCCTGAACCACAAAGCAAGACCCTGTCTCGAAAAAAAAAAAAAAAAAAAAAAAAACCTTAAAAAAAATTTGCATGGTCCTGGCAAAGTAACAGACCTGAGGATCAATGCAGTAGACTAGAAGATCCAGAAACTACTCCAGATACACTGAGCCACCTCATCTTTGATAAAGGAGCCAAAAATCCTCAATGGAGGAAAGAAAGCCTCTTTAACAAATGCTGCTGGAAAAACTAGGCTTTAGCTTGCCAAAGACTAAAACTAGATCTAACTCTTTCACCATGTACCAAGCTAAAATCAAAGTGGATAAGAGACCTAAATATTAAAACAGACACTCTAAACCGGTTGCAAACAGGATAGGTAAAACTCTTGAAGACATTGACTTAGGAAAAGACTTCCTGAGCACAACTTCTATAGCACAAGAATTGGCAGATGAAATCAACAAATTGGACCTAATTCTTTCAAAAAGGTTTTGCACAGCAAAGGAAACCACCAACAAAGCAAAAAGGCAACTAACAATATGTGAAAAAATCTCTTTCAGCTGTTCCTCAGACAATTGACTACTATCTAGAATATATAAAGAGCTCAAAAAAATCACCCCACTCAAATTTAAAGTCCCAGATCATAAATGGTCATCTGAAATGAACAGATATTTTTCAGAGAAAGAAGTAAGAGCAGCTAAGAAGCATATGAAGAAATGCTCAACATCATTAGTCATTCGAGAGATGCAGATGAAAACAACACCGAGATTTCATCTCATTCCACATAGAATGGCTGCCATTTCAGAATCAGCAGCAGCAAATGTTGGAGAGGCTGCAGAGAAGAAGGAACCCTTCTCCACTGTTGGTGGGACTGTAGACTCATACAACCCCTGTGGAGATCTGTTTGGAGATTGCTCAAAAAGCTAGGATTGGAGGTCCCATTTGACCCGGCCATTGCCCTGCTAGATATATACGCAAAAGAATTAAAAGACTCATATCACAGTGACATATGTGCACCCATGTTTATAGCAGCCCAATTTATGATAGCTACACCTTGGAAACAACCCAAGTGTCCATTAACTGGAGAATGAATATAAAAGCTGTGGTTCTTCTACAGAATGGAGTATTACTCTGCCATAATAGATAAGTTTGAATCATTTACACTTAAATGGACATACTTGGGGATATCCTCATAAGTGAAATAAATAGGTCACAGATAGGTACATATCGCATCTTTTCTCTGGTATAAGAAAATGAAGATGTAAATGAGTTCTAACATTGTATGTTATACATTGTGAAATAGAAAATACTCAAAGTCAAATAGGGTGAAGGGGGAAAATAATGCGATTATAACAAAAAAGAAAGGAAGCAAATTTTATGTATATAGGGGGGTGGTAGGGTGGGTAGGGCTATGGGAAAAAATGAGAATTAAGTTGTGTCTTATACTGGTATAAATTCCCATTGTGAAGTGCAATCATGATGCATGTATGTAATGTACCAATAAAGATTTCAATTTAAAAAAAAGAAGGGAAAGTAAGACAGTAACTGCTTTACCTCCAAGTAAAACTCATGATGAGAATATTTCTGTTTCTCATTCAGAGAATTACAAGATCTTAGTATTTTTAATTTCACAGAAACAGATAACCATACATGGGATCAGAAATGAACAGTTTTTATGAAAAACTGACACAAGAACAGTAGACATTTTGCATGAATATTTTGAGAAACATTTTGTATAGACCAAAAGATAAAAAGTTTATTAATATCAAGTGAGAAAAGTATCAGAAGGTAGTCATATTATCAAGTATAGATGAACTATGGAATCCATGCTGTACTATTTTGTAGAATTTAAAGATCTAATCGTTGCAGTCTTGACCACTGATAAGCTTATGAAACTATCTGTGCTCATAGTAATTTATACTTTGCTGGAGCACAGCTAAAGCCATATGTATTTTAAAACAAGTAAATAGGATCAAATCCTGAAACTAAGGTTTAGGCCCAATAGCTTTTAGACCTCCACTTTTCAAGTCAGCTTTGTTCTTTTGTACTCATTATTAATTCTGTGTCCCACAAGAAGAATCCAAATGGGATCTGTGACATTTCTCAGTTACAATTCCTGACGATGTATAGATAGAGACTTTCAAAAGGTTTTTTCACATCTGTCTCTTACCCAAAGTATAACGGAGCCACCAGGAATACATTATTTGAATTGAAAATACATGAATACAACTTTAGATTTGAGAAAAATATGGCTATGATAACATTTACTAATAAGCTCTGTGGAATAGTACCTAATAATCCAAATCCTACACTAGGAGGATATTGGTAGAGTCAATCAAAACTAAAGTAAAACAATGTCTATATAAATTTGAGAAGTGAGGACAAGTAAAACTTATCTTGGAGAAAAAAGTAATCATAGTAGAAAAAATATATTTTCCAATGATGAAAAGATTTTAAAATTTTCAGCAAAGAAAACAAATCCTTTATCTCTATCACTACTAACTTTCACCTACAAAAACTAAAGCATAAGACTGAAATAATGACCTACAGATGAATAGAAATTTTGTGTCCTGGTAGTCGATCTAGGCAAGCTGATGTCACTCAGGTACATCACACCCACGATGGTCAGTGCCATGACTCCCAGGGGCCAAATGTGGCTGAAGAGAAAGGGTGAATCCAGCCAGAAAAAGATTAGAACTGCTTCACTTCCTTCAGTGAGATCAGGAAATAGGCCTAGAAATACACCAGATCCATATCTCCAATGCTGTATCCCTCTTGAATATTTCCATGTCTGATCTCCGATTAGTTTCAATTATCTTTCTAATCTGTTCCCTACTTCTATCCCACCGTCACTCTCATATCAGAGCCTTCATTCCATCTGCACTTGTGCTTTCTCATTTGTCTTCCTGATTTGTCATGTTCCTTGTCATTCCTCTTTCTCTTTGCCACCATCGTGAAAAGAAAAATCTTCCCAGGTGTTTTATTACAGAAACAAAGACATATGGAGGTCATAATGATTCATCTTCCTTTTCTCCCACAGACACATGCTCAAATCCTCACTATTCATGCTCCTGGGACTTACTCCATCCACTCATCTCATATATATATATGAGATGATCCATGCTTGCTTTGAATCCCAGAAAAAAAAATTTCTACTTCTGACTCATCCAATTAGACTTCTGTCTCTACTTTTATTTTAAAACAGAATTTACCATATTATAATTATTTATTAACCTATTTGCTTTTCTCACTATACCATCACATATTGCAGAAATTGAATATTAGCATATATTTTGTTTTCTCAGTACTACACAACATTCCAAGCACAAGAAATAACATATTTAATATTTATTAAATAAAAGATTAAAATAATGGACAGATGGATAAGTACATGAATAATAAATGAATGAATGTATATAAAAAGAAAAGTGCTAAGTAATTATAAAAAAGGAAACTAGAACTGTTTAGATTCTCTATAAACAGCAAGGGAATGATCAGGTGACTCAAAAAGGTCAATTCCTCTAGTTACATTTTCTTGGATTATTCCCATGACTCTGTATTTTCAGAATTGAAAATCATAGATAGGTATGGGTCCTGACATTTAACTTCACATTTGTACCTCAGATATTTAAATTTATTCTCATTTGGAAAAGGTCTGACTTCTAAAACAAAATTAATTCATGAAAAATAATAATGTAGGAAGATAATAGCAATATGTGATGCTTTAATTGCTATTAAATGAGCCACTTGGGAAGTGGAAAATGTCCAAATGGATATATCAAGGTTGGTGCTGGCATATTCATTACTGTTCATATTTCAGTTAGAAATTACTCTAAATTTTTTTTAAAAATGAGCACTTCTCACAAGTAATTTTCATGCTACTGCTTAACACTATCAGGAAACTTTCTTATAAAATATTTTGTGGCGACAATTATCCTATCCCTAGAAATTACATGCTCACTCCATATTAGATATGGTAATGTAACTGAAATAGAAGCAGCTTTTCTCTACGGGAGCATAGCAAAAGAACAACGCCAAATGGTTGTTGCACCACCTCCTAGAGACACTGCGGATGCAGTCACACACACAGCACACACTCCCCATTTAGAATTCGGGGCGCCTCCACCCTTCTCCCCCCACCAAACCCGCGACACACACACACACACACACACACACACACACACACACACACACACACACAAATTTAAAATTCTAAAAGCCAAAATGAAGTTGCTTTGTCCTCAGCAAAACAACTGCTGATTTTCTGGTCTAGACAAGAATGCCAAGAACAGCTACTCCTCAAGGAAATCTGGAATCTCCTCCCATCCTTTCTTTACTTCCACTTCTCAGAGAGTAGTTGTCCACACCAGTAGCCCACTCAGTTCACCTTCATTTCATCTCATACACCCCCAGAACTGCTCCTTGGTCCCTGTGTACTGTTCACTAGTGATGCTCCTTATTTGTCTGTTACTAGTTATAATTGTGCTCAGAGACCGTGGAAGGAATTTAAGCTCAGAAACATTAGGTGAAACTTCCCACAAGATCCCTACGACCACTTGGGAGTAATGTGAGCAGTAGGGTCCCTATTCGATTCTCCAGAAACAGGTCTTCAAAGAGTGATTCAGTTTCTTCAAATCGTTTATTTCAGGAATACATACACAGCACATCTGAAGTACCAGGTACTATCCTGGTGTGAAAAAAGCTCACTGGCCTCGTGAGAGTGACTCTGTAGACAGGCATAAGAACAAAATACAAGGTGTGTAAAAATGATTTTTGTCCTCCGACTGCAAAGGGCAGTGGTAAGGGCCAGTGGCGCCCCACGGTCCTCTCCATCTTCCCCTCCCTGCCTCCTCACCGGATGACACTCAAGGTTCCTGAACTATCTGACCGAAGCTTGGCCTCCAGTTTCTTGCTGCAGCCTCTGAAGCTGAGGGTCAGCCTAGGGGAACAGGGCTTTCCCCTAAGGCACAACCAGGAACAGAGTTAGTCCGTTCTCTCAGGCGTCGGGTTTGTGGATGTGGTTGTGACCCTGCAGGGCCACGGGAAGAATGGGTTAAGCTAAGCGACACTGATCAAGAAAGATCACTACTTTGAAATCATTTTTAGTTTCATTTTGGTTTTTATTTTTTATTTATGTGTGTGTGTGTGTGTGTGTGTGTGTGTGTGTGTGTGTGTGTACGTGTGTGTTAGTTTAAAGTGATTTCAGGCCATGCCAAGAGAAAAATTAGATTGAATGGAAGAGAGGAATTTCTGGGTCGGGAGGATATACTGGCTGGCATAGACTAGGCGGATTCCTTGAGAGAGTCCGGTTTCTGGAAAAACTCTGAGACAAAAGAGGTGATCAAGATACAAGCTGGAGACCAAGCTTTTCAGGCAGAAGCAACAGTAAATACAAATAACGTGGGACGAGACGGGGCGGGAGAGCAGGGCGAAGAGCAAGAACAGGAGGCCAGCGCCACAGGTCACGCACTTCTCTCACTTTGTGTTATCTTATTTTTCCCCCATGTCACTTCCTGAGAAGACATGGTATGTGAAAGTCTTTCAGGCTGTTGCTTTCAAGGAGTTAACCCAAACTAAGTGCACAGAAGCTGCCGGTAACACGCTTAGCTCCATGCTGTCTTCTCTCAGGAGGTCTCCTTCCTGGAACCCGGAACTGCACCACCCGGGGTGCAGCTGAAGATCCCTTTTGACAAGCCTGAAAGTCACCTCTAAGTCTGTTCATGCAGTGGGACTGTTGACATTTTTGAGAAAGGAGAAGAGGTGAGAGTGTTTGTGTGTGTTTGGAAACTATAGAAGTTTATGCTGGTAAACGTCTTCAGATAACTGATAGGAAAAAATTCCTGAGCACATGACCTACCAAAACTTAAAACCTAGCTACACTGAGACATTTCCTGGTATAAAATACTAATCTAGAGCAAGAGCCTCTAACTTTTTATTCGAGAAATGTAGCTTTTGGTAAACTTTTACCAGACAGACTTTGAAGGGAACACACACACACACACACACACACACACAATTTAGGCATAAACTGATAACTGTTGAGCTAGAGAGTGTTTTATTTTGGGGTTCTGCTTCCTCTCATGAGTGTGGTGCAATGGGTTTCCAATCATAAATAAGAGGGCTTCACCAAAAGGCCTCTTCTTGGTGGTTCCTGATCTACCAAGACAGCCTCAGGGATCTGCAATGCTATCGATGGAATCGCCATCTCTAAGCTCCCCCATCGAACACTGACAATTGCTTATGGGGATTAAGTCATGCCAAAACTGGACTAATATTTCCTGATCTTCATCCTTCTTTAGATTCTGAACCAATCACTACTCTCTTGCTGGATTTCCAAAGAATCACTTAAAAGTTCCTTTCCTTCTTTTTGGGAATAGATGAGGCTTACTTTGAAGGCATTATCTCACATATTACTGAAAGAGAAAGTCAAGGTATAGGGGTTCAATATCGCTGACAAATTTTGCATATATTGACACATCCTCTACAAAATTATGTAATATTTAAAATTTATGTTTGGCATTTCTCCACCTGCATGGTGGACATTATAATGAAGTTCGGACTAATTTTGCACTCACTTATATCTAATGTTTAAAACCCAGGTTAAAAGCCAAATTAGTTACTTTTAGTTAGTATGACTATCTCGTCCAGTTTGCTTCAGATAGTCTTGATTTACACCTGTTTTAATGAATTCTTTCTAGGTTTGCCCTAGAAATATGTCCTTGAATGGAAAATATATTAGGTGACCTCTTACAGAAATGGCAAATTTTAGTGACTAATCCCTAAATGTTGACATTTTCATGATATGAATGAATGAATAACTCTCTGGCAAGAATTCCAGCCATTGTGATAGGCAAAAAGGAAGAGTTTCTTCAAACATAAAACACTTTTGAAACCCATTAAATCACATCAAGTTAGTAATAAAATGTTTAAGGCCTACATTGACCCATGGTTTCCAGATATACCACTGCACTAACTTCTTCAATTTTCCCATCATAAAAATGAGACATGAAGAGAATTATGTGAAAAGCTGACTATGTTATTATCAGTCCATAGTCCTGAACTCTAGGAATTGTAATAAACTGATGGCACACATATCTGAGGTAAAAGATTGCTATAGCAAAGAGGGTAAGTTGGCTTCTTACAAAATCTAGGCATATTTTAGACCACCACTGTTATTTGGAATTTTGTGTCATCTAATATCCTTATGTTTAAGACTAGTTCCTTTTGTTTTTTAATGTATTATAATGGAAACTCCTATTATGGTGGAATTTTCCCAATCTCATTTGAACTTGAGAAACAAGAATTATATATGAATGCCCTCTAACTGTATTTGCTACTCTACTGGGGACAATTAAAAATTTTAATATATCCTATACATATTGGTCATGATGATGATGAAGACAATAATAAATATACGTTTTCACAGTAAAAAATAGTAAAATAATATTTAACACCATGGACTAAGGACATCATATGCTCATGTAACTTTTCTGACTTAGGCATATATTACCTATGCAGCCCTATTTTTATTAGATATTCTATTTTGGCATACTATAAAAATCATCAGTTTTCTTACTTGTAAATGATGCTAATACCTCACTGTACTGTTGGCAAGAATAAATAAAATTATGCCTGTAATGAGAATATAATAAATGGTAGCTCAAATATTCTCAAACTATATTTTGAAATGAATACTTTGGAAAAGTAAACTTATTTATTTCAAATTATTTTAATTTTCCTACTGTCAATTATAAAATATGAAATTTAATTTCATAATAATGCATAAAGCATGAATGTAATTTTGGATTTCTGATACTATCATTATGCTATATGGAGCTTATGCAATTTCTTTAGAAAATATAAGATCAACTTTGTATTATTTTCACATTTTATCCTAGAGCCAGGACAATTTTTAAAGGAGATATATTATACACCTAATGCTTAATGGAAACATTTTTATCTCCTTAGAGAAGAAATTTTTGTATTACAACATATTTTGGCTGAAATTCACTGAAGCTTAAAAAATCACGTAGGTTTTATTTGTTATTTCATAAAGAGGAAATTACTGGCCCATGCAAATTGCAGAAAATCTATAAAAACCTTCTGCATTAGATTTTTTGTTTTTTTTTCAATTTAATGTTGTAATAATAATAGCCAAACACACGAGGGTGGCTCAACATTCAGAAAGACAATCTTTACTGATACAACTACTCCAGACCAACTTCAACTTAAATACTATAGGCAACAACTACAAAAGCTAAGATTATATAAAATAAAAGGCACACACAAAAAATTCCTGGCACATAAACATGGGATAATTTTACTGTCTCCTGCTAACAAAAATAGCTCAATTGTAAAGAGATACTTTTAGTAAGACAGTGTTTGAGTTGCATTTAGAAATATTAGTTGAATAAAGGTTAAAAATTGCAGTGAGGGGCTAAGGATTTAGCTCAGTGGTTCTAGCACCTGCCTTGCAAGTGTAAGGGCCTGGGTTTGATCCCTGGTAACCACATATGAAGGGGCATGGAGACTCATGCGCATCAGCAATCAGTACCACATACCACTGTGCCAGATGTGGTGGCTCCCACCTATAATGCCAGCACTTGGGAGGCAGAGACAGGAGGATTGCTGTGAGCTCAGGGCTGAGTTCAGGACCAGCCTGAACTACAAAGCAAGACCCTGTCTCAAAAAACAAAACAAAACAAAACAAAAAAACAAAAAGCCATTGCCATAAATACACACAAATAAATGGTCTTTTTATCCTGTGCATTGTAGTTGTAATAAATTCTTAAGAGATATGTCTGGTGCTTATAAAGAGAAAGTAATGCTGATGCTCTTCCAACAGAGTCTTAATAAAAGCATCTTTACAACTGATTTGTATGACAGCTCCAAGGTGATCCATCTATGGTAAATGAAATGATCGAGAATCCATAGACTGCAGTTTACTTATCCCTATGGTTTCTTTCTAAGATGAATTTTTGTGGCTATTTAAAAATATATATATAAATATATACACACAAGGAAAACTTTAATTAACCTGTACCTCACTTTGAAGCTCTTCTTTAAAACTGAATGGAAACAGAAAAGGATGTCTTGAGTTATTTACACATTATTTATTTAACAAGACTGATTACTGTAAGATAATAATGTTTATATTTGAATTGTGAGAAAACTAGCCCTTTTATTGGCCTGTTAACAACTTTCCTAGTTTATGTATTTTAGTTAAGAAGCACAGAAGAGCTAACATTTAGCTAGAAACTGCTTTAAATGCTTTATAAATATTAATTAATTTAATCCATATAAGGTATTTATATAGTAAAAACATTGGTGTTCCAGACCATAAATACACTTAAGAGCTTGTTGAATGCATCAATGTACAACCCATAGACATAGAGCAGGGTGAATTGTATGAAAAATTATGAATATACACTCAATTAAATAACTATTTATAATATTTAATGAATTAGCTCCTGTGATTGCAGTGCTCAGCAACACCAAAACCTGACAGAGAAAGCCTAATGTCCCTGGGACTGAGGAGAGAGCACCAGTTCCTAACAGAGTCACTTCTTGCCTCCCTGATCAGAGGAGACCATCCTTCTGTTTGCTTGACCTGCAATTGACTGGAAGAAGTCCACTCCCATTAGAAAGGGCATCTGCCTTCCTCGAAGTTCACTCATCTAACCCCCATCCAGAAGCCCTCATGGGAAATTCAGAATAATCAACTATTAGGTCACTGTTTCCCAAAGTAACATATACAAGTGATCATCATATGTGACTTTCCAACTCTGAACATAGAGCTCCTGTACTTCAGGATCGCATGCAAAACATAATCTTTCAGCAGCTGAGCAAGAGTTACAATATTTTTGGTCCTCTTTCTATTCTGATTTAAAAGACACTTTTCTTCAATGTGTCTGTCTTCTTTTGAATGGGATTAATCTATCTTCCTCATCTTGGTTTGTTCTAAAGGTTAAAACAAGAGCTGCCTGAAGAATAAAGTATATCTATTTTAAAGAAAAATATACAAAATCATAGACTAGGAAAGAAAAAGAAGTATCTATAAGACTAAGTGGGTGACACATACCTCACTTAACTAAACATAGGAGAAGCATGAATGTGCTAGCATCCTTTTAACAAACATCACCCAGCAATATTCTAGGAGAACCAGATTATGTAACCCCTCTCCATGAAGTAGAGTTGGTCTACTTTTGCAGAAGTAAGGCTAATGGAAGAAGTAGGAGGATAATTCTAGGCCACTGCAGAAACACAGAGACTTCTAGTGGTCCTGACAATGCCTCATTCTCTCAGCAATTTCAATAACCATAGAAAGGAAGAAACATAATGTAACATTACTGGTACTACTGAAATTAAGTCAATCTTTAAATTTTTAGTACGCACATATGAACACTCTTTTCATGTTATGAATATTTATCTCTGGTATCATATAGTAATGTGGGTTAGTGATGTAGCTCAGTGGTTCAAACACCTGCCTTACAAGCACAAGGTTTCAATTTAAATCCCAATACCAAACAAAGCAAAACAAAACATATAATGATGTGATACCATTTCAATCAATAGGATTCCTTAGACAACTGGTGAAATGTGAATTTGTTTGAAGTTATCATTAACAGTTTTTCTGTTTTATTGACAAGGGAATTCCTTTATAATCCCTCTAAGAAACTCTCAAAATATAACCTGGAGACATACTGACATCTGTATGACATATGCAGAGGCAGCTTCAACAAGCTGATTTCATTTGTGAAATTTAATCTCAAAAAATGGCTGACTGTCTGCCCTTACATTCAGCAATCTCATGTTGTCATATGTTGTATGTTGTATGTCATATGTTGTTGATCATATGTTGTAATTGAAATTGGGACTTGGGATTTCCAATCACCACACCTATTTAGATTCTTCTGAGTGTCAGCCCAAGAGAATATTCAATTTTACTTCTTTCAAGATAGAATAAAAGCATCTCAGTATATGAATCATAGAAACTGGTTGACAAAGTAAACTCTACTCACGATTACACAAACAGTTCTCAAGTATAGAATTTGCAGAGATTTAAAGTGAAGCCTGTATTAAGTTATCTGAAAGCCTCCTTTGAAAAGGAATTTATACTGGCTGGCATTAGCCTGGGTCTCTTTCTTTTCCTTTTTCACTACAATCCCCTGATATACTCACAAACTGTTTTTGATTTAACAGGATCAGGAAAAGAACAGCAGATGCAAGGTAAAAGTAGAATATGTGCATCACCAAAGAAAAGTGACCAATAAAAAGCACAGGTAATATAGCCAGAGTCACCAGAACCTTATCAAAACTTACTGACTTTGGCTAATCTCGCATGAATCATGGGAAGTCGGCATTATTAATTAATAGGGACAAAATGCCATAATACTGAACCACAGAGGCAAATGGTACACCAACAGCTAAATGATTCTCATCTTGAATTTCAGCCCTAAGCTTCACAATATAGGCAAATCCTTGGCCTGAGTGTAACTAAAGATTGTTGTTTTTTTGTTTTACTTTGTAATTTGAACTTTTATCTGAGATTGCACTTCAGCTGAATGACTGATTCTGCTGAAACATACATCCTTGAGGATTTCTCAAGTGCTTTACAAGTTTGCAATATTAACAAATGGTGCAGTGTTATCATGTGACAGTATTCTTATTTGCTGGCCAGAGTCTTAAATTATTTTCAATTTAATGTTATTACCATTGCCATAGTTTTTCATATTTTCATATACAAAATATCTCCTTTCTCTTATTTCTTCCTCCTTCACTCCCTCCCCATCTCATTTATATAATATATATTTACCTTATATTATATATCTATATATGGTAGAAAATGTAAAGATGGTCTAAAACCAATTCAAAAAGCATTTACTCTATTTCAATGTTTAATTTTTGCTTATGGATAATTCACCAATAAGAAGATAGTCTGGTCGAGAAAAGTTTAAGTTTGATTTTTTGCTTCCAGGTGTTAGTATAATACCATAAGCAAAGAAATAAAATAAGGAAGGTAACTCTTGACATCACAGACCATAATATTTAGGTTGTGCCTAGTCTCTATATATTAAAAAGACAAATTACTAAATAAATTGCTCTTGAATAACATCAGGATCTGTTACCCTGGAATTTTAGGAGGGTCATGGACCACACAATATAGTTGTCAGGGCAGCACCAAGTAAAAGTTATTGTACTGGAGAGCTTGCAGGCGCCTGCAAGCTTGGGAAAGGAAATGTTTGGCTAGCAAGATGCAATAGGAAGTACTCAGGTGTCCTTGAATATGTGCTCAGTGGGGGAAAATGATCCCTCCCCCTCTGACTATACATATGCAAAATGGCCACTTACCAACTTCTGGGAGGGACTGGTCCCCTCTCCAGAGAATCCAGAAGTGACTAGTAACAGCTTGCCTTTTTTTCTGGAGAGGCTATATAAGAGGAAAATGGAACACGAGGCAAGGATGGAAGAGCTAAATGGAACACTATGCTGAGGATGAGCTGAGGCCCTCCATGCTGTTTTTATACCAGTGGTTGCACTGTATCAGTGGTGCTGTTTGCTAGAATGACAAGCTAGACCCTCTGTGCTGTAAACCACCTGACAACATTATGGTGTCATTTTGCTACAGTGGTAATTATATTCTCAAATCGCTCTTTTTACATCTGTCATGTTTTGGTTTCATTTTGCATACTGAACCTCAATTTCTAAGTAAAGATATACCAATTCAGCAAGTTTTCTTCCCTTGCTGAATCACACCATGATCCTCTGCCCTACCATCTCTGTACTTGACAATGGCTTATTGACTTTCTATCCATTTGACTATGAACTCTTGGGCAGAAAATTGTCAATATTTTCAAAACTATAAATCCTCAAAGTTTGGCACAATGTCAGGTATATAGCTATAGAGGAGCTATTCATTATCTTTATAGAATGAAATTTTATAGTGCTGTTGCTAAAAGAATAATAAACTTACTTTTAAGGTGCATTTGTCTAAATCAATATATGTGTGCAATATTTACATTGTATTAACAATAATACCTTTCTTCCATCAAAGTAATCTGGAGGCCACCATCAAAAGGTCATTAAACTGTGTTATGAATCAAAGCACAGTTCAGGACCTGGCTGTAGATGAAATGAAGATGAATGAGATGAAGATGAGATGAGTCTTGTTTCTCAAGACTTGAATGGTCAAGAAAGAACAGCACTATTCTAAACCTGTACTTAAACTTACAAGGCAAAAGTGGACACTAATATTGAGGCACTCATGTAAATTAAACAACATTATAGCACTCAGTTTGTGATTTCTAAATCTTGGAAATAACCAAAATGTCCATAAAATGGACTGGATAAAGATGTGCATCTTCTATTGAATGAAGTATTATTATGCCATTAAAAAAGATAAGATTGAGTCACTCATACTGAAATGGATGTACCTTGAGGACATCCTCATGAGTGAAATAAATAGGTTACAGATGTGTAAATATTGTATCTTTTCTCTGGTATGAGAAAATGAAGATGTAAATTAGTTCTAGTATATATAGTTGATATTGTGAAATAGAAAATATTTAAAAAGAAAGAGGGTATGGGGGTAAAAAACGAAGGGAAAA
>PVIR01034877.1:0-16880 GCA_004026965.1 Petromus typicus | reverse complement strand
ACATGTTTGGGAATTCACATAACTATTTGTAATTAAATTATGTTTACTTAAAGTGGTTTATTCCTGACAACTTTTATTTTAGTCTATGGAGAAATAAAAGCTGCATTTCTAACAATGTTCAATAAGAGAAAACAATCATCTGCTCATTAACATTTTGTCTATTAGTAAGTTTTAGAGCAATTCAATTTTCCAAAAGTGTCTTTTTCTAAAAGTGTCGACAGTGTTGAGTAGCAAAAAGGCATAGATAATATTCTTTGTTCTAATAACTGCATGTTTTACTATAATATAAACTTTGCTATATTCAGGAAAGATACATTAAAATATTAAATCAAGTACAAAAGCATGTACAAATGTTTTTAATCTTCTGGTGGAATATAAATATCCTATGAACACAAAAAAATGGATCTTCCTTTTTTAATGGAGACTGAGGCTTCCCTTGCTCTAACTTAATCTACTTGTCTAATGCTTGTTCCTGTTACTCCCAGGTAGAAATCTGCTTGTTTTAACAGATTCTACTCACAGGATGTGGCTTCCTCCATTTTCATCTCCAGTTGGCAGAAAATAACCAGTTTGTCAGAGCACTGAGCTCTCCACCTATGGCAGCTGTACTTTCCTGTGCGCCCTGTGCCCAGCCCAGCTCCATGACATGAATTTTTTGTAAATGAAACCTATAGGAAAATTTCCTCAGAGAACCTGGTGCACTGGGGGTGACAAAGAAAGTCACTGGGGTGTGTAACAGAGCGCCACTGACCGCCTCTTGGTCTGGCATCAATGGCCTGGCACACCTCGGTAGCCTGTGGACAGTGGTACACTGTCCCTGCAACGTCTTCTACGAGGGGAGGGGAGTTTGGAGCCAGAGAGGAAGAAAAGGAAGCAGCAATACTTTGATTTAAGAGATGAGCACGGGGGTGTCTGTTTCTTCCAGACTGACAGGATGAATATACATCTCTGATCTTTTTCATTCCAAACTCTCTAAACGTTCTAGCAAATCTTATTAAAGTCAGTGAATGGTAATGGTCTCGGGGGAAAAAAAAAACAGGGCCTGGCAAATGTCTAGGATTTCCACTGAGTCCTATTTATCTCAGAAACAATGATTAAATTACTTATTTAGTAAGGATAGGTGAGAAATACATAGATGATTCTTATATGCAAACAATTATGCCTTTTAATAGAGAATATATGCTATACTTATTTTTTTTTTTACGAGTACTTTCTGGTGAAGCCTCTCACTCAGCCAACCACACAGGCCGGAAGAGCACACTGTCACCACTGGAACATCCTAAAGAAATCGTTTCACCTAAGCTAGCAGTTCTTGGTGACGGGTGATGAAGGAAGGTCATTTTGCCCTCAGGACATTGGGCAGCACCTAGAGAGATTCTGGTTGCCACACCTGGAGGGGTGGGTGCTACTGTCTCCTGTGCAGATGCCAGGGATGCTGGGAAGTAGATTCTCATGCCTGCTTCTCTGACCAAAATACTGAGATGGGTCAAGGCTGAGAAACTGAACTACGGCCTGTATCTCATTAAAAAGGGAATCAAAGTTTTAAAAAGCAAGTAATTTAACTCAATAAACAAATCAGGCTCCGAAGTGTAGTGAAGTAAATTAGTGATAGAGTTAGGATTCAAAATGAGTCCCTACATGATTAACACAGCACCCATTTCATTGTATCAGGCAAATGGGTAAATACTTCAAAAAATAGTGCAGGAATTTTAAACTAAGTTTCTTCCATTTTGTTGAACAAGAAAACAAGTCATTAAACAATTCTGAGCCCAGTGTCTTCGTTTGTAAAATAAAGAGTTGCAACAGATGATTTCTAAGGTCTTTGTTTTTCTTTAAAATTGGGTTATTATATAAATAATGATGTGTTCTTTACATAGTAATTTCCAAATACCCTTACTTTCTTTTTAAAGTTTCTCTGAAGGAATTTTAACTCAAATAAGGCAAGAAATTTTATAGCTAATTCTAAAACATAGTCTTATAAACAATATTTGCTTTTCACTAAATTATAAAGAATAATTTAGGAATAAAGTGACATGATTATTTAATAGAAAAGCAAGTTCTGATCAATTTATCACACATATAAATTATTTTGTCAATATCTGTGCAATATAAAGACAAAAAATAGAAAAATCAACCATGTCAGTTCCAAACTAGTGTTATGAAGTCACTAAACTGGTTCTATAGGATTAATCCATTGATGTATTTCCTGAGATAAAAATTTCCTGAAGTATTTATGGATGTATAAGTCACTCTTGGTGATTTTAACATGGAAGCAATTGATGTGCATTTAATTTTTTCATTTTAATACTCACTCTCTCCTGTGGAAAAATGTAAATTGTATTTTTGTCAAAATATATTAAGGTGAGTCTTGAGAAAACTTCCATGATTTTTCTCACTTTACAAAGCATATTGAAAGGAAGATTAACATAAGGTTGGAGATCAGTTACAAAGTATTTAGGGAACAGAACTAACAAGAGTTGCTCATTATGTACTGTATTTTGTCAATTGAAGAGTTCGCCGGATTATCTGCTACAATTGCAAAACAGGAAAAAAATGTGTAGCTGTCCTTTCTTCTCTTAAAAACCTAGCAAGGTACCAACTCTACATATGGAATATAAACATTATATATTGCACACATGTACAAAAATAAAAGATCAAGAGATCGGTGGAGGAAAAAAGGAAAGGAAGGGGAATAAAAAGAGGAATTAAGATATTAAGATCCCTTATATACGTGTAGCAGTTTCCCACAAGAAATGTAAATGTTGTGTACGATACACATGGCTAGTAAAGTGAAATATTTTGAAAAGTGGGAAAAACTACTAGTCATCTGCTTACATGAAATTTTAGTACACATGATCACTAAATTAAATTTACTTTTCATAATGAAACAAAATAAAATATTAGCTATCACTGTCAGTTCAATCTACTAGTTAAATTTATTTCAACCAGAGGATATTAAACTATCATTCTATTTACTGACTTAAACAAAAATAATTTTAATCTTACCTAGTGCTAAGGATATTATAAATCTCTGCACATTTTAGAAGGACCTTTAATTAATTAACACTATGAAGGAAAACATCCGCAGCCCTAACCCTTGTTAGGGTACCTCTTAATGTTGCTTTTACAAGGAATTTAAAATACATTTAATTTAAAAATGCATTGAAATTTTCATAATGCATTGTGCATAAAAAAAACAGATACTGAAATCACAACAATTTTGTTAACAAACATGAGGCACATATATCTGTAAGAGGATTATTAGAAAAGCTGCAGCAAGGAAATATGTTCTTTTCCATCAGATTCAGATGTTCAATTCTTTTTTTAATTCAAATCTTTATTGGTACATTATGAATGTACATCACCATCGCATTCAGCATTGGGAGTTTGTACCAGAATATGACATGCCTTGATTCTCATTTTTTCCCCTTCCCCAACCACCCTGCAACCCCTCACTCCCTATACACATAAGCTTTGTTGCCCTTTTTTTTATTACTATCACATTCTTTTTCCCTCGTTATTTACCCCTACACCCTCTTTCCTTTTAAATATTTTCTATTTCACAATATCAACCATATATACTAGAACTTATTTACATCTTCCTTTTCTCATATCAGAGAAAAGATACAATATTTACACAGCTGTGACAGATTTATTTCACTTATGACGATGTCCTTAAGGTGCATCCATTTTGAGTATGAATGACTCAATTTTATCATTTTTAATGGCAGAGTAATACTCCACTCTGTTCTTATAGAGACCTAGAGTAAAAGGCAAGTTACGGTTCTCAGTATCCCCAGGAAGTGTAACTTCTGAGCAAATCATGGACAAAACACATTCTTTAGCAAATAATGCTTTACTTTTAAAAAAATAAGTAAACTTTTTCTATTAAATATAGAATAATAGATGAAATAAAGTAAAAGGCATAATATTTTCCATACATAGATCTTTATGTGAATATTTTGTTCTAGAAAATAGATTACTCTAGTTTTTTAAATGCTTAATTTAATCATCCCTTATTTTGTCCCCTTCCATTACAATTTATGAAGTGTTTTCACACTTACTTTCTATAACTCTCCTAATTTATAAGTACATTAAAATTTAGTTCAACAGACTATGTTTTACTGAAGATAATAAGAACTCACTTCAAACTCTCTGAGCACAATGCATTTTTTCTCTTGAAAGGTAAAGGGGACAATACATAGAGGTCAACTGACATTAACAGAAAATCGCTGTAGTTTTACTGTGGCCTGAAAAGTAGAATGTGGCAGAACTGGCACAAATTTTACATTTGACAACTAACGGTATTTTTATGAGTCTTAATTCCCCGTCTTTGAAGTATTCCTTACGTTGTGTCTGACTAGTTCCACTTCGGAGTTTTGAGCTTCCACTAGCCTTTGATCTTTCCCACACCATTCCCAGCCACCCACTCATTCAACCTTCTCCCCGCCCTCAACACTACCCCGCAGCCTATTCTTAGAAAGAAGAAAATATCTCTATTTCAAAGTCTTTAGTGATTTTCTCTTATAGGTCAACCTGAAGGTACCTTTCATCTTCTTCAGCATGAGAACCCCTCTTTCTTGACACTCTGGGTGGACTATGGGATCCATCTGTTCTACAGGAACCGTCCTGCAAGGGTCGGTTTCTTTTAAAACTTCATCCTTGAAACTTGTAGTAGGCAAAAAGTGATGTCTGTTCACATAACTGTGCTAACACATCTTAAAATAGATTAGTTGGGTTCATTAAGCTTTTCTCTTCCTTCTACTTAGGCTAGTTCTGCTGCATGACAGCAAATGGTGCTTTCCGATTCACAGTTGACGGTGCCTACGCGCATGACCACTCATTTACCACTGAACTATCTGCACAAGGCTGGCATTGATGTGCTCTTCTCCACCTCCCTCTCCTCCCACTTTTTCTCACATTCATTCATTTTTCACATTCATTCATTGAACAGACATGCTTAAATTGTTCCATATGAAAATTAAGCAGCGTCAGGAGAAAATTCCCTGCACTTTGCCTGAACTGAACCTTTTCAACATGACTGCACTTTTTTTAAAAACATGATTTCACTACTAAGGTCATGGGAAACAGCCAAACGATTTGATGTGCCTGTTTTCAACCGGAGCAAAATGCCATAATATGATATTTTGATTTGCCATCAATATTCAGATGACTTATTCTTTGAATTTAAACATAATTCTGCTTCCCTCACTGAATCTGAGGTGGTGGAAGCAGGGAGTGTGGCTCTGTGGTACAGCACTCGCCCAGAGCATGACTCTGAGTTCATTCCCCAGCGCTGCATATATAATTAATTCACCATATATATAAAACTAATGCCCCAAAATTGCCTATACATTCAAGTAATAATCCTAAGATATAAGAGTGAAAAGTAAAAACAAGTTTAAGTCTGAATCAGAGCACACATAAAGATGTCAACAGAACACAAGAACATAGGAGGCAGTCAGTATGGCTTCCTTTTCCCAGTTTATTCTCCCTTAATCATTCTACTTCATATCAGAATGAGAAAAATTAAATATATCCTTTGAGAATATGATAGCCCGGTACCTTTATAAATATTTGGAAGCAGAAGTGGACAAGTTTACATACATGGAAGACAATGAAAGCTGCGCTTCAAACGAGCTGTAGACATCAATGATGTAACATTTATAAAATGTCGAGAACAGTCTGGCCCACGGTAAGCACTGTTTCTTAATTAGATAATTTTCTTATTAGCTAATGATTCTTCTTATTAACTAACTACTATTTAGTATAAAAACAAATTATTTAAAACAAAAATCACTTTTCACAAAACTTAGTAATATTAAGCACAAAATAAAATATATGCCCTTTTGTACCCATGTATCTTAATATACCCACTAAAAGATTGATTCCATTTGTATACTGTGAACTTATTAAGGATATTAACTTTTACCTAGTATCTGCCAAACTGATAATAATTCTTTTCAAGTTTCTCATATAAATAGATTTAGATTTTATCTAGAAATATGCCTTTTATGTAACAAAATACCCAAGAAATCTCCAACCTAAGTGCTGACTTAAAATAAATAGTATTGTAATTATTTACGTCAATACATATCAAGACAATATATATGCCACTAAATATTCATAGGTGAGACTTCTTTAGAGGTGTCTGGATCCAGAGCGTGTGACACTAGAGTGTACTAACATGGTGCAATATTAGGATCGAGGGCACTGGATTATGAGTGTGAGTACTACTGTGCCCTGAGTAGCCTGGATAAGATATAAGGGACAGAAAGAGCTGTGGTCACCCCTTGTTGCTTTGCTACCTTCTGCCTTCCATGTACTATCTCTCCTCTGTGATGCCCCCTCTCATGCCACCCTGACTTGGAGCTAGCCGATTCTGGACTAAAACCTCTACAAACTGAGCTAAATCAACCTCCCCTCCCTTACCTTGTAGCTGTTGGGTATTTTGTCTCACCAACAAGAAAAGGAACTAAGACTGTTGCTCAATATATGTTACGAATTCTACTAAAACATATTATGTAAAGTTAGACTTTTTTGTTTTTAGTAACTAAGTTAGCAAGAGATGCACTAGGGGATAATATTCCAATTATTGTTATAAATTCTTTTACTTTCCTGACAATATCAGAGTTAAATAAGAACAGTTATTCAATAGTTAGAATGCTCACAATCACTGTGGAACTTTCTAGAAGACACATAAATGTGGATTTTTATGTAGAACTCACCCTAGTCTCACGAGTATACCAAACCTTTTTACATTTATCAACTTTTTCAACAACCAAAGCAGAATTTTCCGTCTTTCTTCACTGCCTGCCCCATCACAATTTGTTTTCCCAGCTCCTCCTTCCAATCCCAAAGGGTTCAGAACTAGATCCTTTTGTTTTTCTAGATCTAAATCTCTTCACGCCATCTCATTTAGTCCTTTAGCTTTAAACACCGGACTCCCAAAGTTACGTCTCCAGCTGAGACCAATGAAATGGGTCCGCATGCTTATTTCTATCAGTTTCTTGGCATCTCTGTTTGGATGTCTAATGAGAACTCAGGAATTAATGGCGGACAAAGCACAACCTTTGACTGCTCACCCTAAACTTAGCTCCTTCCCATTCCAGTTTTCCTGTGGGGAGTGTAAGTCGGTCTTTGTCCCTCTTATGCAGCAATTTTTCTTGATTCTATGTAAATCTCTTTTTGCTACTTCCACTTCCAACTATTACTCCATTTTCTATCCCTTTTCTCCCTTCGACAGATTCATCTGCCTCTAGGCACTGACTTATGCCAAATCTCTTCTCTTACAGCAACCAGGGTGGTCTGTCTAACATGGAAATAAGATTAAGTGATTGTCTTCTTCAAAATTCCAGCAGAGAGCTGTAGCCCACACATGAAATATCAGCACTGTGGGAGACTGAGGAGGAGAATTACAAGGTGTATCTCACTCTAGGCAATCTACCAACGTAGCAAGGCTACTTCACACACACACACACGCACATGCACACGCACACGCACACACACACAGAAAAACAGAGAGACTGATTCCAAGTGGCTTTCACTACACTCAGAAGACAATCCAGATCTTTTCCATCTCCAACAAGGCCCCACATGTGTATGTCCTGCTTACCTTTCTAGCCTCGTACACTGCATTTTACTCCCTTGCTACAGGTGACTGACCTTCCTGTATCTTGAGGCCACCATTTTCACTACAGGACCTTTGCCTTGGCCAGTTTCTCTGCACGTGACTCTCTATCCTTTTGTCAGGAACCAAGTGGTTCAGAGGCCTTCAGCAATCCCTCGGCCTACAGGAGCCTTCCCCTGGGATCTAGCCTGTCTCTATCATATCATGCTGTTTAATTTTCTTTACAATACTGATTTAACATTGTCTCAGTTATGCTTTTGCTATCTCTATTTACCATGAGGCAAATTGCATGAACGCTAGAATTTTTGTTTCTACATTTTCCCAAGCATTTAAAAAAGCTCCTGACACACACTAAGGGCTTTATCAACAACTATTAAATCTGTCAATAAATCTACTCATGGAATGTTTATTGCCATTATTGCCAATTGACAGATGAAGTAACTGCGATTTTGGAAGCAGCTGTTTCATAACCAACAGACTTTGAATAGAACGTAGGTAAGATTTCAAACCCTGAATTCTTAAGTATTTTACAGGCAGAGCTTCTGAGCCCAACATGGCCGCCATGACCTCGGCGACTTTCAGTAGCTCCCTGCCTATTATTTTTTTTGCAGCTCTACTTCCCTCATGTCACTTCTTCTCACATCTAAGCTCTAAATTATCTTGTTCTTCACTTAGTCTTTCTGTCATTGTATATTTTGATCATCTCTAAGTATCCACAAGTAAATTTAGAACATAAATACATGGATCAGGAAAAGTAGAAATACGCAGGGCTTATTAAGCATACGTTAAAATCTGATTTTGGAAACCAAAAGCATATTTGGAAATCTAAGTAAATACAATATTTATTCTAGACTATCTGGCTGGTAGTCCATATTTTTCATTTTAAGCAAACAATTAAGATACAGTATTTTTTTTTCTGTCCCTAACTTTGTAGCCAACTTTTATCTCTGGAATTCAGAAGAGTAAGAAGGCTTCAACTGATTCATTTAATATGCCTCTTGGATGACTGTGTGAAGATTATCTGTTGTCTTATACTTCCTGGAATAAGAGGAGAACTGTGTGTGTCTTCCACGATCAAAGTGTTTAACAAAGGTCAAGTTACTTCCCTTTGGCTTTAAAACAAAAAGTGTAGACACCTCAATGCATTATTCAATGGCTTTCACTTCATGTAATATCATAAAAATATTAAGTGAGGGGAAATCCATTCTTGCCATAGTATCACTCACCTCAAGACAAGAGCAGTCTTGTACTTTGTTAGCCTCCTTTTCCAGATGGTTAAAACAAATCACTTTTTCTTCAGGTTTGTGTCTACATGGTATGTACACGTTTTCATTTTTCTCTCCAAAAATATTTCAGTTTCAAAATACATCACAAAACAAGCAAGTTAAACAGATTAAGGGTATCGTCCCTTTCACATCTCCCACCTATCATATGTTTTAGTTTATAATAATCCACATATCTCAATGGTAGCTCCAGAACTGCAACTGGGGTCTTCACAGAAAACCCACTTGATCTCAGGCCTGGAGCTTTTGGCAGTCTTAATGAGAGGACACATTTTTTTACTTAGTATATTCCAGGAAGATTTTTAAGCAGTGATTTTTTTAAAGAAAAAATTATAAGTATAAAAGGTTATAAATGTTAATAATTATCTGCAAAAGGTACATTATTATTTTGAAGCAGAAGCTTTGGGATACTGATGGAGATCTTGAAAAATTTAAAATCTTGTTTCCATGCAACTACTGCCACACAGAAATGACAGACTTCTTGACAGACATAAGTGCAATAAGTACCCCCTGGATACACTACAAGCAAAGCACTTAGAAAACAGTTGTTCACCAGATGAATTAAAGTAAATGAGTAGATTTAGTTGACTTGGCCAAAGATAACTTGTGAAATTTACATGCCTACTTCTTTCTTTAGCTCTCAAATTGTGTACAGTAATCACAATTTACTTAAGAAAAAAAATAAGACATAATTTTATGTATAAAATGAAACAGAATAAAACAGTAAAGCCTCTACAAAATTTCTTCTTCTATTTTTGTAAATTTCCCATATTTTCTAATACTTTAAGTAATTGAGCTAAATAACAACAAAAAGACAATTAAAATTATACAAAAGAAACATTAAGTGCTCTCTACACACAGGGTTTGCTTGTATCCACAGCTCATCCACTCGTTCAGCAAACAGGTATCCAGGACCTGCAAACACTGGTTGATAAACAAAAACCCAGGCTAAACTACATGAGAGCACCAGCTACTGTGAGAACCGAGCACAGAGCACTCCACAGGTTCTTCACAGGGTCACCACAAGAACTCCAGGTGTGAAAGGCGTGGAAGAGCAGGCGATGCAGTGGGTGCGGAAGGGGGGAGGGATGTGACTTTGAACTACATTTTGAAAAGTAGTTATAATTTGTTCAACTGAAAAAAAATATGCAGGGGAGAAGAAAAGAAAAAAACAACCCAGCCTACAGTTTAGAAACAGGACAATATTAAGTTTTTAGGAAAATATAAGTTACAACAGCAGTACAGATAGTATGTGTTACAAAATGGTTGCAGAAAAAGCTGAAGAAACTTAAGGACTCAACTAGAACTGTGTGTGTAGTGCTGATTGCTTTTATTTTTATGAATACAGCAACCACATAGGGTGATTTGACTTCCTCTCCCACCACATTACACTGGTAGCATCTTAAAATTTACACTGAATTTCTCTTTACTCCAACTAGTGAATAAGGTGGTACAGGGTATGCCAGTGAAGTAGAACACCATACAAATGCACACACTAACAGAACAACACACAACCAATCGGATTAGAGAGCAGTCCAGCCAGGGTCTTTAACATCCCCATTGGCTACTTAAGAAATAATCAAAACTCTGTCTTACCATGCCAAAAGGAATCCAGGTGAAAAAGAATTTAATCTCAATGAATGTTTACTCATATAAATATCAGTACAACATAAACTTTCAAATGGCTAAAACTACTCAATAGCAGTTGCCAAAAGTGAAAAATTAGATCTATTTTTATATTACATTAGAATGTAAAAAGAAATAAATATGAATAGAAGCTAAAAGATACATAAGGAATGTTTCTGGGTAAACAGAAGAATGAGACTTTTAAAATCTGTCTTTCTTGTTTGACAAGTAAAATTACACTTAGAAAAAGAATACCCACAAAGTAAAATTCCAGAGGCACAAAATATCATCACTATGATTTGATGTCTATAAAACTGATCCATCTAATAGGACTGGTAGATATAAAATTAAACAAAAATTTACTTGGTAAGATTTTTGAAAATTGAAAAATTAGCAATTATATTTTGCAAGGCTATTTGTTGTTTAAATATCTAGGGAACTGAATATCTTTAATATAGACTTTTTCTGCAATTCAGTTCATTATGTGTTGGCATGTTTTAATGAAGTGTCTATTTTTATAAAAGTTAAGTCAAAATATCTCACTACCAAAATGACAGGCTGGGCTAAGCACATTCTGCACCCTATAGGGGTTAATGGAGGGGTATTCAAAGGTGGGCTTTGCCTCTTGCACACACTGTTGAGGTAATCACAAATATGGACACAGTAAGCAACAAAGGAAAAGATGACTTCTGGCTAAGAAAGGGTAAGAATCCCTTGCTCTAAGCTGTAGATCTAAAATTCATTGCAAATGATAAATTTACAAATTATTTAAAAGTAGAATTTATAGCAGTCTCAAAAAAAATTCCTAAAACAGAAGGTGCAAAATTACAAGAAACCTAAGATCCATGAGGGTTTATTCTTCTGCCACAGAAGATAGATATTCCTTCATCCTGTCACAGTGTCTGAAATGAGGATGTATGACTTGGAATCAATGTAAGCAGACATACGTGGTGATTTCATGGGATCCCATGAATAAATATACAACTTTCAAAGTATCTTAGTTTTCAAAACATTTTCACAATTATTGCTTTTCATGGTCACAGCATTTTGCAGCCAAGGAAACTATTAATTGTTCTACATTCTTTGAATCGATATTATCTAATTCATAGAGTTAGATTTCCAAAATACTTCTTAGTCCAGATGCCATGGTACTCCCCAATGTGGAATGGATCCTGGCTTAAGAAAAAGTTTTAAGATATAGTGACCACACTTCATTGCCAAATCATTCCTTTGATAATATTTCTAGGCATTTCTAGACAAAGACCTTTATCACACTCCCTGATAAGAAATGATTCCCACACTCTGCAAACTCCCTGGATGTTCTCCGCCTCCCTTTAGCCCTTGGAATGATCCCACCACATGAGTCAGAGACCAGGCCAGTGTTTGCAAGGCTGTCCCACTCTCTCTGTTTCCTCCTCCAGAGAAGGAGCGATTCCCTCTCTGCTCTGCTTTTCTTCTCATTGACATTGTATCTAAACAATGAAACTGACCCACAAGAGACAGTCACAAAAATGTCCCAAGGGTAAGGAACACATAGAAAACGCATACTCAAATAATGAATTTTAAAAGTAAGGAAAATCTTTCTAGACAAAAAACGAAATAAGGAGATGAAAGAGAAATACAAAGCCAAAAGTCTATTTTCTTCTAGATCTAAAATTACTTTGTCTAATTTAGATGAATTTTCTACTCTGTCCACTGTCTCTGACTCTGTCTCCTGCTAACTTTGGCTCATATTCTCTCTTTCTGACCTGTCTCTATCACTTTCTCTTTCTCTCTCTCCTTCTGATTTTGTCCCTTCTATTTCTTCTCTATCACCAGGATCTTTAGTTTTATCAATGCCCATTATTTAGTCAATGTCTGAAAGAAATCAGGTACATAACATATAGAAGACAAAGCACGTGGTTTTTGCTTTTCCACAGCCATCACTGTCATCATCACAACGTTTGAAACAGCATTTGAAAAACACCAGAGAGAGCCAGTAACAAGTATCCACTTTCAGTGGAGATGTGTGGCAACAGTGACAACAAAACAAAACAACACGGCCTCAGAGAGGAGATACAAGGTACACAGCGCCTTTGTGGCCTTGAAGGAGTCCGGAGGAACTGGAGATGAAACCACCTCTGCTTGCACCATTTTAATCAGTCATAAAAGAAGATGACAGATTCCTGCCCAGCTCTCCATTGACTAGAGGACTCAACTGTACTGACAAGACTAAAATGTATACTAAAGGCAACGAGAAACTATCACAGCTTTCTCACTTTTAATTTATCATGCTGAAGCTATAAAGTGCTTAAGGAAAAGATAAATTCAGACTAATGAGGAAACTGACACAATATCACAGGTGAAAAAAGAATACAGCCATAGACTGTGGTGATAGCAATGGAGATGAAGAAGGAGTAAAAGTTTTGAGAGACCACTAAAAGTAGTTTCTATATATGATGGAGTATTACTCTGCCATAAAGACGGATGAGCATGAGACATTTTTAGGTAAATGGACGCATCTTGAGGACATAAGTGGAATAAATCAGATACACATGTTTAAATCTCATAGTGTTTCTCAAGAAACTCAAAGGGAAAATAAGAACAAAAATAGAAGAGATACATTGAGAAGTAGGAAGAAAATGTTCAAATAGGAAGGGAAACGAGGAGGAGAAGGGGAAGGAAAAGCAAAACATAGCAACAAAAGAAGAATGAAAGGAAAACAATGGAAACAAAATTTTGCAAATGAGAAGGGGAAGAAGGATTGAAGGGAAGGGAACGGAAGGGGAAAAAGGGAATTAATGTATATTATATAGAGGTACAAGTTAACTTTGCTAAATGTGATTGTTGTATATGTCCAAAATGTACCAATAACATTAATTTTATGAATTTAAAAAGCTAAATTTCGGGACTGATGCAATGTCACATGCCTATAATTTTAGGGACTGGTGAGGATGAACCAGGAGGGTCATTTGGTCTATTTCAAAATAATAAAGAAACCCATGGATGTAGCTGTGTGGCAGAGGATCCCTGGGTTCAATCAGCAGTACCGCACCAAAACTTTACAAAGAACAAAATTTCAGGAATTAAGGTGCATATCAACGTTAGCATTTAGGTATAGAGGTGGATATCACATTTCGAGGGATTAATCTGGAGATAGAGAATTCAAAGTATCAACAGATCGCAGGTGATGACAATCACCCGAGACCAGTGGGGGTGAACCAATGGCACACATGATGCATTGCGATATCTGTATCACTGGAAGCTCTATAAGATTTCCCATCACTGATTTAGACTATAAAACAAATAAACAAGCCTGACCGAGGATAGAAGTCCCTAGAGACCCAATAGTTAAAGAGTAGACAAATATAGAGAATCAGCAGAGAGGTAAATGATAGAAAGATATATAGGAAGATAATAATGAAAATATACAACTCAAACATATACAACTTATATATTTATAAAACTATACTTAGGTATGTGAACTATACGTAGGTATGAGCAATATAGAAATATCTATTTCTACATTAGCTATTTCTCACTGATAAAAAGCTATCAAATAGAATACAGCAGGAATGTAACTCAATGAACTCCTCTCTCTCATGCTTAATTAGGTAGAGCTAGAAAAGAAAAAGAAATACAGACATCTGTCCTCACCTTATTTTCCCCTAACTGAATGCATTTCCATTTCTAGTCATGACAAAATTCACAGAAAAGATTTTGGCAGGAAAATGCTCAGGAAAAAAAGCAATAAATAATAACATCCAAGAATCTTTAAATTGTATGTAGCACTTAATAAGACAGCTTATCAAATTCAGTAATACTTTGCATTGAACCACCGTGATGTATAAGGCATGGTACATGTTATAACAAGAATTACTTTTAAAAATGTAGATGGAAAAATGAAGAATTAAGTCCAGGAAATGAGTCTTAACTGCTATGACTCATAACATAACTCTTCGTACACTTCAAATGGAATAATTCAAAATGCTCTTAACTGTTATCCTATGAAGTGGGAGATTTGCTTGGTATTACACCTCTAGAAAAGCCAGAAAACATTCCCCCTACATTCACTCTGGAAACCACTGTTGTCATCCAGAATTTATTCAGAAGTTTTACACATATTAGTTTCCACTGGTCATAGCTAGGACAAGTACTACAAGAGTAGCAACGTATGAGCAGATCTGAGTCCATGATTGTTCTGGCCTTGTCCAGAACTGAAAGTTAGAGATTAAACAGAACGTCTGAGCTGTGTACATTTTCACTCATAGACACGACTCATACACTTGTCTCTATTTCTATACCTTTCTGAAGCATACACTATAAATTTCTTCCCTACATTTTATTTCTTGAAGTCACTAAATCCACTTTACCACGTAAACAGAAAGCACAGGATTCAATTCATGCATTAAAAATGTATAATTGAAAAGATTTATAATTTCCAAATTATATAACATATCACAAAACGTCTTTGGTAATCAAAAATATGCTGAAAAATATTTATAGGTACAAATGATTACATTATTGTATAGTTTTTCAAAACACAAGCATATATTTGAGATTAATAATGCCCTTTAGAAACATGTTTGTTATCGATGTTAATGTGAACTGAGGTAAACTTTTAAAAATAAATCTATATAATCTATCCACCTATATATAGGATAAGTTGTTCAGCAAAAATGATTTAAAGGTGTTTAGATCCTACTATATTCTTATTTTGATCAAAAATTCACAGATTTTTTTCTTATGATAAACGATTTAATGTATGGTCTGCCTGAACTACAAAATGTGCCCCTGTTTCAAAAAGCCAGAAACAAAGAAAGAAACAAAATTAACAGACTGATATGAAAATTTTATAGTGATTTGCTCTCTGGCAAATCATAAACATTTTACATTCATTTTAAATTACATGGCTTGACAGAGAATTTTTAAGGGAAATTGTCATTGATTTATGTCATTGACTTATTAAAATTACTTATAATTTGCCTTTAATTTTGATAAAAAATATAGGGATAGCAATTTGACGAAAATTTTAGCATTATAAAAAATTTTGTAACTATATCAACTTTTAAAAATCCAATTTTACAATTAAAGAAACAAAAGCACCGTGACCAAAATCTTAAACTTCCAGTATTTTTCTGTCTACTCTTATATATTTCCCCAAATATACTCTGGCAGTGTAACAGTCATGAGGTACCTCCTGCCTTGCCTTTCAGAGATTTGTGTTTTAAAATTTGCGAATGGCTACAGAGATTTCATTTTCAATGTCCTTTTAATAATAAAAATAATAAATCAATTACAGATTTTGGATTCTCCATCATAAGAAAATATTAAGTGTCTATTTATTAGTTGTATTTAATAATCAACCACAATGTATTTATGGTCTAAACTGAAACTATTCAAGAAACATCTCATAAATATAGCATAAGGGTATACAGATCTCAAACTTAAAGAGATTGGAAATTCTTAATTTGCTACATTGTCCTGTAGAACATAGCATTTGAATGAGTCTTAAGAATCTAACTATTTTGATGTTCTCCAGTCTCTGATATTTACCCATCACCCAGGAAGGGCGGCGGCTGCATCAGAATTTCCATAACAAAAATTCACTATAACTTTAAGAGAACTAAAACTTGATTAAAAGCATATTCTGTGTTGAAAATAGACCAAAAGTTAATATTTTATTAAAATTTTAAGCATATTTTAACTATTATATGCCTAAGCACTTAGAAAATATTTTAATAGTAATCAAAAATTGGAAGAAATGAATCTCTGGCCCAAAAAAGGGAGGGCTTACATGCCAACACAGCCATCTCGAGATTTTATATAGGATCTTTTTGTTGTTAAAAGCATAAAAACTCACTTATTTAGCCATTAAACAATTTCTCAGACTTGCATAAATCATCACGCACTTCACTTTGTCGGTAAAATAATAATGTTGCTTTTGTACTATCCTGAAATAGTTTGTAGAGAAAGATACAGACAATGTTTTTCTTTTAAATTGTAATTTATTTTTCTCTCAATGCATTTTAAAACAGAAACAAAGTATTCTGTCACACAAGAAGCTGTGTCTCCTCACTGCCGCACAGGACAACACTGACCATTTTACAGCAGCCTTATCACTTCCGGTTAGCAGCACAACACATTCCTAATGTCTACTTCAAACCAGCAGGGAAAAAAATTAAGAAAAAATTAGTATTCTTGTTCTTACCTGTAGCAAATGTATCTGTATCCAGGAAGGCAAAGCCAAATGCCAAAAGTTTAAGCCACAAATACATGGTCATATCTGGAAATGAGCCGAATGCCCAAGAAACAGCATGCGTCCTCCTAAAAGGCAAAACACTGGTTATCTCTCTGAAAGT
>PVIR01034876.1:0-16826 GCA_004026965.1 Petromus typicus | reverse complement strand
AACGTATATTTATGGGTCATTTGTATTTCTTTATATCGGGCATCCATTTTAATCGGGTCTCTCTATGTCAGTGTCTAATTTATTTGAGATTTTTCTATCTTCTAGATATTAGTCTTGTGCTTGGGGAACAACTAGTATATTTTTGCCTTTTTTTTTTTTTCCAATTGTGAGGTCATCTTTTCATTCCGTTAGTGGTTTCCTTTCCTGTGTAGAAACTTTTAATTTGACGTGATCTCATTTGTTGGTTCTTGGTATTATGTCATCCTCCCAAAAATACCAATAAAATCCTTTACAGAATTGCGGAAAACAATCCTAAAATTCACATGGAGCATAAAAGTCTTGGAATACCACTAAGTGGTCAAAGGACAATCCAAAGGGACATCAAAACACAGGACTGCAAAGCTATAGTAAGATAAGCAGCCTGGTACTGGCAAAAAGTCACTCATGGATCAATAGAACAGAACGGATGACACAGAAACAATTCCTGGCACACTCAGCAATCCGGTTTCGACCAAAAAGCCAGATATTTTTGCTGGAAGAAAGAATCTTTAATAAAAAGTGATAGAAAAATTGGCTATCCGTGTATTGAAAGTTAAACTTAGACATGTGTCTATCACCATACACTGAACTAACACTTTCTCATAATTTTAAAAACTAAACATTTGTTGATTTTTCTTGTAAGTCCTATGCATGTATAATTAGATTTCTGCCTTAAATTTTTATTTTTTCCAGTAGTTTCTTTGTGTTTGCATGCACATTATTATCTGTATATAGATTTTGATGCAGTTACAAAAACTCATTTTTGTATTTCTCTTATATCCAACTATCTTGAGAGGTGTATGCTATTTTGTTAAATTTTTTAAAATAGACTTGTATTTTTCTAAAATTTTTAGTGTTATCATTACAAATAAGTAAAACATTATTGTCACTTTTTAAAAAAAATATGTAACATTTTTATCTCACCCTGAACAGCAAGGACAAATAAAACATTACTCTCCTCTACATGAATGTGATGGAAAAAACTTCAGTATATGAAGATATCTCATATTTTCTATCAAACTTTGAATATTATGTCCATTTTAATGATTATTCTGTACTTATTTTCTTTACTATATCACTATTAATCCTGAATTTTATCAATTTTTCAGAGTCCATTGTTAATTTATTTTTCTTCTTAGTAAGGCCCTCTTCAACTGATTTAATAGTTCTAAAATTTTAATATTTTTTCCTTGAAGCAAATTTCCTGGAATCAAAGCTAATTGATTATATTAGGTTGTTTTCATGAGTTACTTGAATTGATAGGAAAAATATTTTTGGCATGTTCTCTTTATATTTATCAGTGACCATGACTTGGAAATACTTTTGTTTATTAGATATTTAGTTCATATAGAATGCAACTTATTACTGTAAACTATTTACAAGAGAATCGCCTTTCCTTTAACTGATTAAAAACAATGATGTGTTTTAATTTTTTAGAGAAAGCTTTAATCACTTGATCATTTTTCTCTCATTTCTCACTTCTGCTTGTTTAATGTTAGTTTATACTTTTCTAGAACATATTTCCCTATAGATTTTTCTATTGTCATTATACTATATATATATATATATATATATGTATGTTATATATATATTAGTTATATACATATGTTAGTTATATATATTAGTTTATATATATATATATATTACTTTCACATACAATTTTAGTCTTTTCATTTTTACCATTTTCTTTTTATTGTGTTATAAGCTAAGGTTCTAAAATAATTAAGCTAGAAAATCAAGATGAGAAAGATAGAAGCCTGGTTTAATCAGTACCTGAACAACATTACTGACGCTCAGTTTCCAAGTGTTTTCTTAATGTCGTTTAGTGTGGCCCTTTTCCCCTAATGTACTACTTCAGCATGGATCAGAACCCTCACCCCCCACCCCATATATTTGTTTCAAGAACCCCTCCTGTTACCGACCTCTCTGCGGGACTGGGATGGGGGCTGTATTTGAAACGTGCTTCCTAGGGACGCTGCGTGCACATGCGCCACAATCTGAGAACAGTTCTACGCTTCCTCCCCCAGTGTCTGGGAGGTTTTCAGGCTTTTCCTACAGATCACAATATCTTAGGCAGAAAACAAACAGCGCTGCTCAGTGCCTTATTGTAATATTTTTTCATAAGCTATCTAAAGTTATCTTTCTTTCACTTCTAAATTTCTAGAATTTGTCACTTGTCCATGGCTAAACCAATGTCCCTGCAAGAAGTCTGAGCTTGTTATTAGCTGGTTTAAATCCACCCAGATTCATAACTTAGAACTCTCCACCAGAACAGGACTGGGGAAAGGAAACAAAAAGGGAAGTTGAATTAGATACATATATATGTAGATATCTATATATCTATATCTATATATCTATATATATGTATATTTCTCATTTGCTTTGATTTGTTTAATGCTTTATTGTTTCATTTATTAAATATTTAACTTAATTTCTATTTGACTTCTTATAGTGAATAGATACATGGTGCTATTTTTCTAAATTTAATCTTTCTTAATTCTCATAGGTTTACTGAATTGTTCTGTTTTTATTATTTTTTGTTTGCACTACATTAGTTTTTATTTTTGTCCTTTAGCTACCTATTAATATTTTAGTAATTATCTTTTAAGCACATAAATAGTTTAAAATGTACATTGCTACTCTTGATTCTAAAGTTCATACAACCATATCTTATAAAATAACTACCTCTTTTGAACTAAATAAGAATGTTTTAGTGAAGAATGTGAAAGAAATTTGTAAATGATGTGTGAATATATGAAAAATATCTAAAACACAATTACAAATATTTATTGTTTCTAAAACCTGTACTGTATATTTGTTTTCCTAGATATTTACATTTTTAAAAGTGTAAATTAAATCAGCTACTAAACTTGTTTTGAATGAAGTTTTACTTGTATGTCTAAGTAATTTTCATTCACTTATTTGGATTCTTGTTAAAAGTGTAAATTAAATCACGTACTAAACTTGTTTTTTGTGAAGTTTTACTTGTATGTCTAAGTAATTTTCTTTCATGTGTGTGGCTTCTTACTATTGGTTTCTAGCTTTTTAATACCTTTCTTCATTTTAAATGTTACACTTAGGTGTCCTTTTCCCTACTTAATGCTGTTGACCTTTAAATCTGATTTGCATATTTATGTAACTAGGTATGACTTCTTCATTTGCACTTGCTTCATATGCATCTGTTTAAATTTAAATTTTCTTTTTGTAGGACATTGTAAAATATTTATCTCTGGGGAGCAATCATCTGCTTGAGTTTCAGTATGCTACTCTTGCTGTGTGATGATTTTATAAATCTGAATTTGATCTTAATAATATTTATATTATTTTTATTTCCCTTTTTCTTCCTTGTCCTCTTTTTTTTTAATAAATGAGAATTAAGTCATTCCATGTACTGGTACAAATTCTCAATGTTAATTGTGATATACAACATGTATGTAAAATGTACCAATACAATCAATTAAAAATAAAGGTTTTTTCTTAAATTTAGGAATATGTTATACTGTCCATACATAGAAAGCCATCTCCTTCCATCTTGATAACTAACAAATGAAACTTCATTTACAAAAGACAGAATAAAGTAAAATGTTCTCATTACTCAAGTGGGTAAAATATGGGGGTTTATATAATCCCACAGACCGTGGGGTAATTCTCTTCTGCCTTATATTTTAAAAGAGCATTGATGATTTAATTCAATATGATATATTATAGTATAATCAAATTCCAATAGCCGGTTTCTATTAAACCTTTAGGCCTCAAGTAATTAAGAGAACAGTTTGGTGATAAATGAGATGATACCTTTTCTTAGTTCTCCCCCAGATGAGGACGTTCCCAGGAACAGTAATCTACATTCCACATGGTTCTCTATTGTCCTGATTCTTCATGTTGTGGGAGGACCCCCGAGGAGACCCTTACCAAGGCATCCATATAAAATATCTATACCGAATAAAGGTTCCATAAGTCCACATTAAGCATAATGACTGACATTCTACTCATTTATATCCATCCTGCTTTGCATTTTCTTCATTAAGTTTTATCCTTTCCTAATTCTAAAACTCCCTTCCGCTTTTTGTTTCTGTCTGATCCAAGCTGTATTTCTCTGTTCTTTCAAAATTTACTGTAATAAAGATGAGAATTCATCCACCATCAGGTTTTCCATTAGAAAGACATATTTTGAGAATTTGGCTTTTCTCTTCAATCCCCTCCAACATACAGTCTTAATCTTCTCCACTTTCCTTGCCCTGGTCAGCAACAAATGAAGTGCCATGTCCCTGGGCTATCAGATATCTTCAGATGCATTGGATTTTCTGGTTAGTACATATTTTTTCCTTCACATTTTGTCCTCTGCTTATTAATCATTGCTTAATTAGCTGTATTTTACTACAGTTATGTTATTATTGCCTGTTTGAATTTACTCATAAGTAGTATGCTTTTGCTGACCACTGTTCGCTTATTATACTTTTATGTTTTAAAATATCAATATGAATGTGATTGATATTTTATTAGAGAATACATGGTCTAAGATTTTCTTGTTCCTTCGTGTCTAAATATATAACATATTTTTGTTGACAAAGTAAATATGTATTACCTTTACCACATTTTCTGAGATTTATCTCATTTATTCTTTGGTCTAGAGTTGTTTTTCCATTCTCATTAGCTATAAGGATGTAGATAACTTATTTGGAAGGAGAATTTTTGTGTTGGTCAAAGTTACTGAGATAGGGGCCAGGGAGTTAGCTCAGTGGTTCCAGCACCTGTCTTGCAAGTGCAAGGTCCCGAGTTCGATTCCCCAGTAACCACATATCATACTGGGTGTGGAGACTCACCCCAGCAGCAACCAGCACCACATACCACAGTTCAAGGTGTGGTGGCTCACGCCTGTCATCCCAGTACTTGGGAGGAAGAGGCAGGAGGGTTGCTGTGATGTGAGTTGGAGGCTGAGCTCAGGGCCAGCCTGAATCACAAAGTGAGACACTGTGTCAAAAGAAAAAAAAGTTACTGAGATATATATTTATACTGGAGATTTAGAAATATCAGTCTTTAAAAATATTTTCTACAAATAAGTGAATTCCTTCAATAACAAGTTTTGTACTTAAATTAGAGAAAGTCTATGTTAAATTACTTCAAAATTTCATTTCATTTCTTTCTTTTTTTCCTTCTTTCTTTCTTTCCTTATTTCTTTCTTTCTTTCTTCTTTCTTTCTTTCTTTCTTTCTTTCTTTCTTTCTTTCTTTCTTTCCTCTTTCTTTCTTTTTCTTTTGATACCAAGGATTGAACTCAGGAACTCATGCTTAAATACTGCCCCTCAACATTCTCTTGTTATGTAATTCTCATTATTTGTGTAATATTTTCATTCATCAATATACTGTATCTTTTAATATTCCATTGAAAAGAAAAACATGCATACAGATAGAGAGGAAAATCCACTCACAGAAGCAGTTTCCTTACCTATATACACAGATCAGCAAGACCAGGTAGATGCCCCTAAGAAAATTATACAGTTTTAAATTGTATAGATGGGGAACACAATTGCAAACTTGGCAGTGTCAGTTCTTTCTCAGACAGGTTTCATATTAGTTATTTTGTGAAGTATTTGCATGTACTTTTAATTCATTACCTTTATGGGATCATTCAGAAGGTTCTACGTCCCTAGTCAAAAGTCTTCTGTTTGTTTTTCTTAAAATGATATCTGCTCTTCATCTGGTATTTCTACCAGCTGGTATTGAGATATATAAAGTCTCATAACTGGTGGAGCTTTCAAAAATTGTCTGGTATAACAGTCCAGGCAAGATGATCTATAGTGGGTTTATTTACAAGCCTGGGAAACAGAATCTCTACTGAAATTCATGTAACAAAAACCAGACTCAAGTTGATGCTCCAGTCTTTATCTGTTTGTAACCCTGAATTCGTCATGGGTGATTGTCTTTACTCATTCTTGACTTAAAAATTTCACTCAGCTTCTGAAGTCTAGTTTAGCTGGTTCACTGCTGGCAAAAAGAAAAACAAAACCTTTCATAGAAAAAGAAAGAGCTAATAAATTAGTCAGACTTTGCGCTATCAGGGATGACAGTTATCTTTACAGATTTCCAGCAACTGTATCTGACCCTTGAAAGACAGTCTTGCTTATTGCTTTATAGTGATAACCAACCTGCCCCTGAGAGTTTTCCTAAGTATCATTTAAGAAACAACACACAGATATTGCACCAAGAAGTATAAGTCTCAAATGCCAAATAAAATACTTTAAAATAACTCTGATAACATCCTAAAGTGCCATGAGTTCTTTTGATAAGAGTTGTTATTCCTGCTCTTAATATCCCTATATTTATTTTGCAGTAGCTCAAGTATTAGAGTTCTCTTGAGCAATAAATCCCTCTCAAAATCTTTCTAACATTAGACTGAGCCTATTTCAAGCTGTGAGTTCCAGCAGTCAGAACCTTGAAAGCAGTTTTAGTTCTAAAGAAAGAAAATGAGTGTGATCATCTTCTGCCATTGTTAAGATATCAAAGTTTTGAGCAGCTAAAAAGAAGCATTATAGTTCTTGGTGATTCGATAAACTTAGTCATAAATGTATAATTATCAATTCAGTATTGCAATGTAAAAAATAATAATATACTTATTTTACAATGTTAAATTGACTTTTCTGAATTTTTTACATACTTTAGAAAATGAAACTTCTAGCAGCTAAAACATTTTAATCTATGTGTACTTAAGAGAGCACTGTATCTGATTTCCCCCAGTGAAGCTGAATAATACTAATGCTTTTATATCTAGAGTTTCAGTTTTGGGTCTACCCATTGCTAATTATATCATCTTGGCTAACTTGTTTATCTTACCCAGGCTTTTCATTCTTGGCCTGTAACATAAGCATTATACTTAAGAATCTAAATTTGCTGTGAAGTTAAAATGAGATGATCTATGCCAACATATTTGTAAGGTATTGCTTAAAATGAAAAATAATATTTCACAATTAATTTACCAACAATATTTTTATATGTCATCATTAACTTCAATATGTATAAAAGATTTCTGGCAGAAAAATGTGGAAGACCTAAGAATGACATTGCTACTCACACATATCAGTCCCAAGATGGACTATAAGAGTAGGTTCATGTAACACCTAAAGTAGCTGTGCTTCTTTCTTGTGACTTCATAGATTAAGTTGATGGTCATGTGGCTGCATCATTTGAACCCGTGGTGGCACAAGTATTACAGAAACAGCACTGGAAAAAGATAAACACACAATGTTTGGTCTTTGGGAGTCATTTAAAATTAAAAACAATAACCACCCCAAATGTGAACATGATAGTTTCAGGCATAGCATGTATCTGACTTCAGAACCAAATCCAGCCCAGCTGATTTGACATTGGTTGACAGAAAGACACATCTAAATTCAAGAAAGCATTCCTCTATTTGGATGTGTCCCAGGCAGCTGTGCAATGGCATGGCCCTGATGGAATTTAGGCAAAGAAGGGAGATTTCTCTTTTACTCATTAGGCAGTGAGTTCTTAGTTAGAGCAGGGAGATGCTTTTGCACCCTCTGCCACATTTTCACACTGTTTTTACTTCAAGGATGAGTTTCTTGCCATGTACAATCTCTCTTCTAAATGTGAGTTGCTGAAATGATTGGTAATACAAGCTTGGGTCCCACTTCATCACTGGATAAGACCCTATCAAAGTGGGGGAGAGAGTAAGAATGTTCATATGCAGTGTATCTTTTTAACCATGTTCAATTTTACTTCTTGGTGGCAAAGTACATCTGCAATGGCCCTTTTCAAGTCTAGACAGGCCACGTCTTTTTCTCATCCCTGAAACAAGGTAAGGAATGGCACCCCCTGCAGCTGGCTGGCCTTGCAGTGTCTCTAGCAAACTAAATCATATCTCACTACATTGAAGGCCAAGAACTGTAATACAACTCTGTGTTTGGAATGAAAATTAAAGCGACTTCACTTAACTACCAAATTAAAACCATGTTTTCCAATTGGGGCATTATTACACTCCTTGGAGATATGGATTTTATGCATTTATTAACACAACCATATATTCCCATTAAGCTATTTTCTTTGTATATTGTGTATTAGATGAACCCTAAAAAGTAAGCTTATTAAGTATTGAGTCATCTTCATTTTATCCAATCGATACATTCAAATTTGCATTAATGACAATGTTGGTTAAATAATTGTTTCCCGGGAGATGCCAGAAGCTTCATCTTCTTGAATGGCCAGAATTTTAGTAGCCTGTGTAACCAGCCTACAACTTAAACAACAAGCCATCAGATGCAAATATAGAAGATAATAAATTAGATTAAGATTTCCTGGAATCATAGGGTGCAGAATTCAGCCTCAAGTGTATGAGTAGATTCAAGTCATCCAGAAAGAAATAGTAGGCGAAGTGAGGCTTGAATCTATGAATCTACAATCAAATATGAGGAAAAAAACATGCATGAAAACCACTGAAATTCTTCATCCTATTCTCTCCTTGCCCTCCTGGTGTGTGTTGAGAAGTGCACTGTAATTCTGATAGTCTGTCCTTCGCAGGTGATCTGTTTATTTTGTCTATCAGCTTTTAGTATGCTGGGCTTTTTTTTTTCTTAAATTTTGAGATTTTGATTATTATATGCTTTAGTGTAGATTTATTTTGGTCAGGGACATTTGGAATGTTGTACACCTCATTTGTTTGTTATGTCCATTTTCTTTTCACGTTTGGGGAGTTTTCTATCATTATATCTTGAATAGGTCTTTTTATGCCAATTGCATTCTCTCCTGTTTCACTCATTCTGATCAATCTTTTAGTGTTTTACTTGCATCATGTTGTAATTGTTGGGTTGATTTTTCATGACTTCTTGTTTTTTTAATGATATCTTTGTGAGTTTGGTAACTTCAATCATATCTTATAGATCTGCACTCCTGTCCTTATGGGATTTAAACATTTGTTTGTACTCTCAATGGAGTCTTTAATTTCCTGGATATCTTTTGAATAGGTTTTCCATATTCCATTTTTTTCCTGTGTTGGGTGTTCATGGTTTCCATCATTTTCCCTAACTCATCTGTCTTTTTCTTTTCTCTTCCAGTTTCTTTGAGGATTATTTTCTCTGTATGCTCTTCTATTTGTAAATTTATTTCTACATCTGTCATTTCCAAAAGTTCAGGTAGGTTGCTTCCAACTTTCTCTTTCTCATTGTCCCCTGTACTTGCCCTGGCTAGGTTGGCCATATGAGTTACATGTTTTGTGTCTCTGTCTTGTCATTTCCTACTTTTACATTTTATTTTGTTTTCTAAGTTGTTGCTTGTAGATTTCGTAGGTGGATAGTTTTCTCACTAGTATTGAGGCTATTGTAGGAAATACTTGTTCCTCAGAGATGTCTTCAAGGTGTAGGTGACTCTTGATCTTTCTGTTTATCCCCAAATCTTACCTTCCTAATTATTAAGGCCAAGAGGTTACTGTGTTTTTAGCTCAGCACCCGGTTTATTGGAATTGGACTATGATGGTGGTTGTGACCTTAGAAATTCATAATTTTGTTGTAGACTGAAGAAGAGTCAGTTACAACAAATGTGATTTCCAGGCTGAGTAAAATTTTTACTCATTTACTGAGTAAAATGCTCTCAGTAGCATTTAGCAGAGTCTAGCAACTGAAAATTCATGGTTCCCATTATTTTGTTGCTTCTAACCATTTGTACAAGCTCTGCCACCATATAACAAGATCCAGTTTAAGCCAGAAACCCGTATGTCATTATGAGCTTTTAGTAGAGCAACTGTTAGTAGAGTAACTCTTAGTAGAGTAACTTTTTCCTGTATGAGGGAGATTTAAGGGGAATAAAGAGGAAACAGAGATAAGTTAAGATAAATGTAGTAGAATCAAGTCTGGAGGCCACAGCATGATCACTCAAGGTCTGGGATATCAGAGCAGAGGACAGGACCTAAAGCAGGCAGGAGAGAGAAGGAACACTGAAGAGAAACAGAAAGCAAGAGACACCTCACTCACAGGAAAGTTTCATAAAATAAAGTAAGAAAGTTGAGGAAAGAAAGAAAAGAAATACAACTAAACAAGTATAAATGTTTAAAATCTAAACAATAATGATGAGGGAAAAATCTAAGAAGGGAAATAAATGAAGCAAATAAGGAAAAAAAAAAAGATGATAAAACCACTACAATGTCTTTGGTGTCTGCAGTTCAGTATTAGTGTCCAAGGCCAAGCAAGTATGCACACTGTACACTTTGCTGTGTTTAGTAAGATCAGAGCTGGAAATGGGAATTTCTTTGTCTTCTGGGGTAAATGTGGGGTCCTCCCTTTCTCAGCAGCTTCCCAGATGTCTCTGCCAAGTCTCCCCTCCGCAGTTCCATCTGCACAGTGTCTGTGAAGCCCTCTGCTAGAGCCAGCATGAGGATCTCCCCAGCTCTGACCCCTTTGGCCCCTCCAGGCCTTGAATGAGGTCCTCACTTCCACATCACTTATTAGTTTTATGTTCTGACTAACAGGGGAGAAGAGTTGGGCCTTTGTGTCCTCCTACTGTCTAGAGACATTTGCTGTGTCCACAGTTGTAGCACAGGGATGAGTGCCCCTTCCTACCACCAGGCAAGGCTGCTTGCCTCTGTTCACAGAACAGAGAGAGTGGCTCCAGTCTTTTATATCCGGGGCCAGTTTTAGTGGCCTTTGGATGGTCCAGGGAGCAGAATTCACCTGGACCCAGTTCCTTCTTCTCAAGATAAATTGCCTCAATCTGAGGACCACCTGCCAGCAGTCCTCCTTGGCTGGACAGCTCCTCCTTTCTTTCTCTCAGAGCAGCTGATGGCCCTAGATAATACCAGGGCTTTTCAGCACTCTGAGTTCAGTTGTGTACCTCACTGTTCAAAGTGGCCCCAGATGACAGCTGCCCATTATGCCAGCCTGTTTCTCCTTTGCCATGGTATCCTGGCTGTAAAAGATTCATTCTGGGTCCAGTCTGTGTTTTGCAGTGAGAGACAAGGTTGTTGGTGCTGATCCCACTGGGATTGGTCCATGACCACACTGCTGGGTGGCGTGTTCTTTGGTCTGTGTCAGTGATCTGTTTGTTCGGTACTAGTGGATCCTATTTTCTTCTTCTCCTCTGTCAGCTCCCTCAGTGTTCTTATGTGCTCTCAGCATCCTCAGGTCCTTGGTCTGCTTTTTTTCAGGATCCACACAGCTTGCCCAGGAGCAGCCATCATGCTGGGCTGACATTGTTCAGACATTTACCTCCTTAGCCTTCATTAGTTTGTAATTTATTTTACTTTGCAAAAAAATTGTTGGGAATGATACATTACTAAACACCTCAGCATAAGTAAATTTTCATCTATATGATGATAGAAAATTAAGTACATATGAGAATTTTGTTCAGAAATTAACAAGAAGTTTTCCAAGGATGTATTGCTTTCTCCTGAAATCCAGACTTTGATATGTTAAGATTCTGTACAAAAGAAATAAGACATTCTAATACAGGACTAAATATCTTTAAATCAAACAACTTTCATGTACATTCTACACTGCTACCTATGGAGTGTCTGAATCTAATTTCTTGGTATCTATGAATTCTTTTCCTCATCTATAAACAGGAATGAAAAGTGTAAAACAAAATGATTTCTGTAAAATATTGAAAACTGCTTGGTGCAGTATTCAATAAATGCCTTATTATTGTGTTCATGTCATATATATTTACAATTGCATTAAGGTAACAAGTAATATCATCCAATATTATGTCTTTATGCATTACTGAAATGTGTCACCATGTGCTGAATTCTAAGACCCTAAAGTAATAAAATTAAATTAATTTTTAATAAGCATGTTATTAAAATGGATCTTGTTGAGGATTTTAATCTTTCTAAGAGCATAAAAAACTTAAAAAATATATTTAAAATGATGCACCTCTAAAGTCAAGTTACTTGTTTCTGTTCCCAAAAAGTTACCTGTGTTTACCTCTTGCAAATGTGCAAACAGAGGTCCAAGAATGGTTGAGAAAAGGCCAACTAGCAAACCATTGCTGCGTTCCCCCACACAGGTGGTGGTGTACTGTGCTGTTAAATCTGGAGAGGAGACAAAATATTTCAGGAAAATGCATGATACAAACTGACTAATCCTGCAAGGAAATGAAAAAGAATGGTGAAGGATAGGAGGTGCCAGTGACAACACCTTTTCTGACACACATACTGAAATGGGTGGTGTTGCCGTTACAATAGCATCAATAATAGCATCAATTAATAATGATGTTAACCTATTTGGAAAGTTCCAGTTGGCCTAAGGGGTGAGCAATCATTTCACCTATCCTAGTGAAATTAAACAAGTATCCTGAAAATGTAAATCATGATGTTAAAATGTGGTGGAAGACAAAACAGTTGAATGTGATGACATGAGAAAAATGCGATTGTCTCCAATACTTTTTGCTTTTAAAAATTGCAAAGGACACAATGCTACAAGCCTAAGTCCTACTTCTGTTCAAGATGTAATATCAGGCATCGAGTTCACATCTGGCTTAAAACAATTTAAAGGGTAGACTGAAGCAATGGTTTCTAAGTAAACAGAATTCTCTAAGGCTTAGTGTCTCCCTAAAGACAAGATGCATCAGAACAAGGTGAGGTGTGTCAGTACTAAGCTGACAGAATGTGGGCGGTTCCCAGGGTTAGCAGGAGTATGAACCCAAGCTGGATTTGGTTGATTTTCTGAAAAAAATAGATAAGACTGTTGAACCCGGGAAACCCATGGTAGCTGACAATTGCTCAATTCTTCTTAAATCTATATTAGAAAATAATTAGACTACCAAAAATATTCTTAAGTTTCTTGTTCATAGCCTAGGATGAAACCAAATAAATAAAAATAAAATAATAAGGCGTGGAGTCAATGAAACACAAAGCAAGTCCATTGCAAAGACAATAAGTTGTAAAATTTCTACTGACTGATGAAGGAAAAGGGTGATGACACAAATGACTAAATCAAATTTTAGAGATTTGGTGTCACATCAGATTCTGTATATGTTAAAATTATAGCAAATAACAGCATAAACAACAATATGGCAATGAACTCATCAATTTAAAAGAAATAAAAAATTTTGAAAATATAAATTGTACCATGGATAAAATAAAGAATATTAGTTGACCTTTACATACATAGAGAACTAAAATTCTCCCCATAATAAACTTGGCCAACAGTGACTCATTCATTCTAATAAAGCTTTACATAATGACATGAAATAGAATTTCCTCATAATCTTTTTCAGAAAATTGAGAAGATATTATAACTCATTCAGTGAGAAATTTCCATTTTAAAAACATTTAAACATTTAACATTGGATAAAACTATAGTATAAAATCCTTTTTGAAAAAAAATCCCACATTCTACTTAAAGTATTAGCAAATTAAACCCCAAAACATTGGAAAGATTAATCCATATTGACCGAGTGGGTTAATCCTAGGAATTCATGATAGGTATGACATTTACAATCAATTAATGTAATCCACCACATTAATGTACTAAATACAACTCATACCATCAACTCAACACTGCAAGTAAATGGCAAAAAGTTACATTTTATGGAGGCTGGGCATTTAGCTCAGTGGTACCAGTTTCTGCCTTGCAAGCACAAAGGCCCGGGTTCAGTGCCTGATATCCACATACAACAATGCTAGACATTGAGACTCATGCCCACTGGCAATCAGAACCATATATCACAGTGCCAGGTATGAAGGCTCATGCTTGTAATCCCAGCACTCGGGAGGCAGAGACAGGAGGACTGCTGCGAATTTGAGGTTGGCCTGGGCTACAGTGAGCTCAGGGCCAATCTGAACTACAAAGTGAGACCCTGTCACACACAAAAAAAAATATATCATTTTGTTCTCTTCCACAAATTTTTGAGCGTTTAGGCACACATTTTCAAAAACAAAAAATTTTCATCTATGCTTTATTCCAGATAAAATTAGCAAATAAATATTATTCATACAACTATACATGAAGAATTAAGCGGCATTATATCCATATACCAGTTCCCCATGAGAAATGTAATCATTGTATACTGCATACATACCAATAAAATGTTAACAAATGTAAAATCTAGAAGTATATTTTTGTTAAAAACTAGGAGAAATAACTAACATACCTTTGAGTTAAAGATTTATTTGATCCAAATTCCTGAAAAGCATATATATATATCAAAGTAAACTTTTCAAAATTTAAAATGTTTATGAGTTTAGATTTATCGTAGAACACATTCTGTGTGAATGCACAGGGCTGGGCCTTGAGTTCAATGTTAAGAGAAAAGATAAAAAGTAAAACCATAATCACATGGCCCTCTTCATTTATTAGAATGCTTAAAAATCAAAATATTTAATTGTACAAATCAGTGGTAGAATATCTACCAACTTAATCAAAATGTGATGTTTCCTTCAAATAAACTGATAACTACACAAAATTTAAACGACCGCTTGTGGGCAAAATGCCTCTTCTGAGTGAAGAAGTCAAACAAAATAACTCATATGTTGTGAGTCTGCATAATTTCTGAAAAATTAAATTCAAAAGTCAGTGAAAGAAAGTAGTGGTTGCTATGGATAAAATGAATGGAGACAAGTAACTAAGAAAGAATAGCAAGGGCATCAGGGAAATTTAGAGTTTTAAGAATTACATTAGTGGTACTGAATCTTTGGGTAATTTCCTGAATATATATAATAAGAAAATTCATGAAATTTGTTACTTTTAGTGTATCCTCTTTGCTCTACAAGAAAAGGCTCTTAAAACTTAATGCATGCTATTCATTAAGAGACATCATATGGACTGTGAAAATAAGGACAAAGACAGAAATCTGTGGATCTGTTCTGTCAGCACTAAATGTCATCAGTGTGCCGATTTCCACCTGAGGTGTAGATGCACACTGAAGACGTTGCTCTGAGGATTTCAAACCTTAAGAATGGCTAACAGCAGTGTTTAGCTGTGAGTAACTAGAACAAGGAATAAAGAGAAACGTAAGTGCTTTTTGGGTACAATAGTCCCATTAGTCTCTTTTTCTATGTTCTTTCCTGGAGAATGTGTACTGAATCCATAAATGTGCAGGCCACACCACAAGCTAAAGGAACATTACAGCTGTGTTGGCCAGATGGTGGTCTACATGGGGAGTACACATCACCACTTTTTGTCCAGTATTTTATACTAGTATAATTTATACTGTCTATTGGAAGTATAGAAGAAATATCATTTTAAGATTTCCATAATCTGGACAGAGATTTAGCTCAGTGGTGCTGTGCCTGTCTTGTAAGTGCAAGGTCTTGAGTTTAATCCCCAGTACTGAAAAAATAAATAAATAAATAAATAAATAAATAAATAAATAAATAAACTTAATACACAACTACAATATACTTTATGTAGATTAAACAGGTGTTGAGGATTGAAATCAGTAAAAAAATGTATGTCAGATTGTAGCTCAGTTATGTTAGAACAGTCAACTTAGCTACAACTAAGTAGAGGATTGGAAAATCTCACTGTTCTTTAAGCATATTTGGTGTATCACATGTTATCAACTCTTTCCTGGGTCTTTTTAATACTATAAAAGAGACAGGATGTACAGTTTTGCCAATGAGAATAAAAATTTTTCAGGCAAACAGATAGCAGGATAGGACTGAGTATTGTACATTATTTTGCCAATGTTTACATGGAAGATGTTCTCCATAAGGTTTGCATTTGCATAATAAATACTTCAGCTCTGTGGACTAAACATACATGAAGAAAATGTGTTGTAAAACTCCAAGACACTACTTTTCATCTGACAACTGTGTGTTGTGGGATTTCCCTGTTGACCTAATTATCCTTTTCCTTTGAATCACAATGGGTCTTTCACACAAAATAGGAAAATAGTCAGTTCCCTGTCCCTTCTCATGAAAATAAACAGCCATATCCTCATCAAGGAAGACGGTGTCAGTAGCCAGCCTAAGTTTTTCACCAAGCTTGTGATGTACTGCTGTGTCTAAAAGCTGTTGCTGCATTACACTGCCCTGCAAAGCAAATGTGATTGGCATACCTATTTATATATGAACTGCCTTTCTGAATACTGGAAAAGCCAAAAAGAAGCTCTGAATTTTATTCTGTTAGGAGTAAAGAACCCTCAAAGAAAGAAAAAAAAATCTAGCCACCAAGAATTGGTACAATTGAAGAGCCATTTGTAGAATATCTGTCATTTTGACAGCTCTTTCAGGTCTTGACCCAGAAGAATCTGTTATCTTGGTGCTCAGGAAAAACAGCCCAGAGTCGAATGAGGCAGCATTGTTACAGAGATGGAAAATGAGAGCAAAATCACTGAAATATGAGAGAATACAGTTATAAATAAAAGAAGAGAGAAGATGAAAGCAGGTTGCTTAAAGGAGTAAATCAGAAAAAGTAGTGCGAAAAGAAAATGCAATTCAAAAAGCACACAAGGATGTCCATCTACAGAGAAACACAATTCCAATAAAATTCACCTTACATTTTGTAGTTTGTACCTTGTTTTGGTCAAAGTCTTTTCATAAATCACTTTCCCTAATTCCTATATTTAATTATTAGCTTTTGGTTGAAATTTATTATTCTCAGGCGATCTCAGAAAATGTCAATAGGTGAGAATAAGGACAGTCAGATTGATGTACTAACACATAGTATATAAAACTTTCAGTATGTCGTACCTCAATGAGTGTGCCTAGGAGAAAACAGAAGCCACTAGAAGCAAAAAAAAATTTCTACTAGAATTAGATGCTTAAGCTATCATTAGAGAGCCTAAAAGAAGCTGAGACTCCAGATTGATCCTAAGAACAACACAGAAATAGCTCCTTAGGCTG
>PVIR01034875.1:0-16864 GCA_004026965.1 Petromus typicus | reverse complement strand
CGTGTTCTACGGAGGAAGACTGTCTCTGAGCAGTCTGAATGAGTGCTGTGCTCACTGGCTGCATATCAAACAAGAAGAGAATTACAGTCTGGCAAATAGGCTCCCAGACAAACCAAACACACATAACATACAAATCTGAGTGCAACATCAGCCTTTATCCTTAAACCTTCAAAACTAGTAATACTACTGAAAAGGTGACATGTGAATTCTAACCCAAAATAACAATAGTGAAGTCACTATAATGTCTACTGGCAATATTTTCATAACAGGCTCTAAGAAAGCAATTTCCACTCTATGTTAAAAAATGATTGTTATTGAATAATAACTATCAAATATTATAAGAAATAATCACAAAAGATGATCTATTGGGCATCATATCAGCATGTGCAATGATATCTCTGCCTCAGTATTCACCACTGCACACTGAAAACAGAAACTGAAAGATTTAAGATACTATATCCTTAACTTGATTTGTTAATAAGGATGGAATGAACTAAACATCGATTTATATATTCACTTAACTAAACATTGATATATATTCACTTATATATATAATATATTATTTATATATATTTATATATATAAAATATTTAACTATCAGCCAATAAACTTTAAATAATCACAACTGAATTCTTCTTTTCAACATATCAGTTTCATTTTTATACTCTAGGTTAATAATCCCAATAACACTCTCAGTTTAACCATGGCAGAAATGAAAGCCAGCTGGAACCCTTAATCCAAAGAATGTGAATTGCTTCGGGTTTTGTACATATGAATATGCTGAACTCATTTGTATCACATTACCCCACACTTCATTTAGAAAATACGCAACACCACAACTGCTTCATGTTTCCTAACATCACCTTTACTTACGTGCTGCAAAAATGTCTTAAAATCCCATTTGAATATGCGGTTGGGTTATGAAGGAACCTTTACTAAATATTTAACAGCACTATTGGCTTATTAAATACTGTAATGTGAATGCCATGAAAGCGTGATATACAGCGCTTGCCTTTTATAAAGTTAATGCTTGTGCTCATTTTGAGCACTCTGCAAGCCCATTCATCAGTTAAACTGAAGCATTTTTAAAAAGTCCTCATTTACCAGCAGATAAATGTGGTTAGAGAACCTTTTTAGGGTAGAAATGACTGAAAACCTATTTGGATTTACTGTGCAAAATTTGCTTCACTGTGGCTAGGGAAAAAAAAAAACAACAAACCTCAAAAAACATTTAAAAGGCCATTTTGAAATAACATGTTCTAGCTCTAGCTTGGAAAGCTAAGAAAGTAGGATGTATTTTTGATTCACATAAATATAAATACACCAAAACAAGACAACAGGTTCACAGACAGCTGATAAAGCATCTGTGTTCCTCAGATCTGGAAGCAATATCTTAAATATGTGTAATGTAATGAGATAATCCATGGAGATCATTGCTTCTTACCATCATGTGGTGGACAAGTGCCTTCTTTTGCAATTAGCCCCAGTTGATCTTTTGTAATGAGCTAGTATTATTTTCGCATATATTATGTTAAGGTACCACAGTGCTAACCAAAACTATGCCTTTAAAAAAGTCAGTCAGAACATTTTAGTCTTTTACAGTGGGTCAAAAGCATCACTTCTCTCTGAGGGGATATTTCTTTTCTCAGAGAGGTATAATACAGCCTAATTTAAAGACACCTCCCTTCCTGTGGGTTGCCTGGAGAGTGAGCACTTACTCGGTAAACACTGTACCAATGATTATCTGTCCTTCCAGTTCTCAATGGAGACTCTCGCTTTTGAAAATGTCTTGTGGTGACTTACTAAATTCAAGCTATTTCAATTAGTATTACTGCACATTAAAAATTAATTGCATTACTGAGTGGATTAAGGTTTAAATTTCAATTCTACAGTATGCACACTAGAAATGACAGCTAAAAATCAATGCTTTCTGGCCCACAATCGGAAGTGTGTCCAGGCAAATAGCATGGGACTGGCGTCGTGGCCAAGCAGTTTTAAAAGACTTGATAGTTCAATTGAAGGTGTGTCAGGTCCAATTCTAGATTTTAGTTTGAATGCTGCCTGTTAGCTCAACCTTACAGGAAGAAAAACAGAACAACAGCTGTACTAACCACTGAAAAAACAAAAGGACACAGGTACTATCGTTATGACAGCAGGGAAATGGACAGCCACCCCAACGCCACACATGATCATGCCTGGTTCAAATCTCCTTCACTATTCTGTTCAGTAAGAACACAAGATTTCTGACTTCAATCCCCACTAGTTACTGGGTCAACACGGTTGGGATCAGCATAAGACTATCAAAAGAAAAACTACAGATGTATATACATTATTTGTGTCTTTACATTTTAAGGAAACGCAAGAACACATAGCAAATATAAATCCAGTCTTTAAGCAATTATCTCATGCAGATCGCCGACGTAAATTCTTAAATCCACTGGGAGGAGGGGACAAATCTAATAGCCAATCATCTTGACTAGAGATGTATAATATCTGTACAAAATGTGGGAAAAGGAACATGTCACTCTTCTTCACAATTTATTATTTTAAGATGAAGATGAAGAACACTATAAATGAAGTCTAGTGGTATTAATAAAGAACTGCAAAGCCACCCAAGATAGCTGGGCTGAGGACAGAATGGTGATTAGTATTCGCCTAAGAGGAAACAAAAGATGTCTGCAAGATTCCTCGAGATTCCCTCTGTAGTGCACTGGTGGCCAACAGCAAGTTGGGCAGCAAGGGAATAAAGACGATGGGAAGTAATAATAACAATAAAAAGAATAATCTGGTGCAAATAGACCCCAAGGTGTAGTAGTCATCCCTGTGCAACAATCACCCTTCACTGCAATTTACTGATGTTGCTTCATTACAATGCAGCATACAAAGGGGACAGCACAACAGCAAATGCAGCACAGGCCACCCCAGTGGCCCCGTGACAGGGGCAGACCTCTCTGGAAAAAAACAAACAGATGTGTCATCTGTATACAGCACAGTGATACATCTTAGTTGAAAGAGAAGAACAAGTAGCAGAAAAAGTGAACTACTAAAGGGATTTCAAATTAATCTGAATTAAAATATTCTTTTAAGACACAGCAACTTGTGGCTTTGTTAAAAGGAAAATAGGAAGAACAGGATGCTTTGTGTTTGGAAATTACAGACAGGCTCTCTGTTTTCCCTTCCTATCTTCCACGAAATGAACAGAAACAATGGATCCAGGTGAGAATTCTAACCACAAATTGAGGATCATATTATTTAAAAAGAGAGAATGATTGGTTATCTGATTTTGCCTGTGGAAATTGGAAGTCTACTTTTCAGCCAATGCCCAGAAGGTGCTGAAGCAATATGTAAAGGGGGAGAAAAGAGACTCTTCTCTCACCAAGGATCACTGAGTATGTCATTGGTTAATTCTTGCTCTATGCTCCTCATTAGCATTACTCTCAAGTTTCTGGTTATCATATCCAAAATATTAAGACATAATAACTACGAAGGTACAGATAATTGGATATTAACCAGAACATACTTGACTGGGCAGGAGGTAGAGCCCTGCTTAAACTAATCCTGAAATATATTAATCACCAATTAATGAAAGGGTTTCAGATTCATTTTCTCTTATAGAACACCTCCGAGTATCTAAGCTTTTTCTTACAAAATGACTTGGAATAACAGGGAAGAAGTAAGAAATACAGTCATGTGATGAAGGCTAGAATTAATTCTTCATAGTCTGTTGTCAGGTAATCATGAAAACTGTAATGAAAGCCATTATCACTCTCTATAAAGTCTATGGAAGAGGGGACACTTTCCAGAGTTCAGTGGTCCCTGTTTTAATTCCAAATGTATCTCCTTCAATGGCAAAACCACGGCTGAATATTTCATCAGAGGACTGTCATACTGGTGTGTCTTCCAGCCTAGACAGCCCTCTAAACCTCTGAGTTGATTACAGATGTACTTTCAAAATAGAAGGCCAATCAGTGGGAGCCCAGAGAAGTACAGTGAAGACAAACTTTACACCAGCAAACAGGAAGCCAACTCTAACTGAGGAACTTACTAAGAGATAAGAGCCTTGTCCACGTGAAACCTCACTACCACTCACACGGAAATAAAGCAATGCTAAAGAAGAAAAAAAGGAAAATGAAAACAGCATGCATAAAACACAGAGAGAAAGAAGCTCAGAGGTCCATATACTCCATGAGGTTGGGAGATTGGGTCCAGTTTATCTCACAGACCTTTACTTAGTATGACTTTAAAAGTCCCACTAAGCTCCCAGAAAAATTTCTGTATGTATTTGTGTTAAAGACATTGCTTCAAAATGCCACTCAACAGAAAGAAAAAAAAGATAATTTCTAAGTACATTATTCTCACAGAGGGATTCTAATATCTTTTCATTCTTTAAAAGATCGAGCTCCCAAACAGTCTGAAAAAGACATTTTTATGGCCAAGAAAACAAAGTGTTTGCATTAATGCAATGTAAGGGAAGAATTGAAATGACACCATTTGTCTGTGTTCCTGGCTCGATTTGATGGAAAAAGTAGGAAAATTCTTATTGTCTTCAGTTTTTTAAAAAATTCTGTTGTTTGTTGACTTTAATTTTAATAACTCTTAAATAAGCACTCAGGGCAGATGAACTCTGATAGGCTGGCAAGTAGGCCCTTTTATCAACAATTTTGCCAGAGAAATACACAAACATTTCAATGGCTCTTCATTAGCAAACAAATCAACAAGTGATATTTTAATGCATGACTTTATTCCATCTCTGTGGGGACTGCAGTTGAGAGTGTGATGTACAGTACAGAGAAAGGAATCATCAGCCACAGCGTCCCAGGGCTCTCTCCATTGAGGACTTCGCAGCCTCTGCTTAAAGAGTGCATTTAATTGACTGATAGACAGTAGCTTCTTTGTTCGCAGAAGACAGCGAAGTAATGGCAGCTTGAAAATCGTACCATCTACAGGGTCTCCTGAGACTAGTAACAGGGGGATATGTGTCAGGAATAAATAAATAATCTAATTATTAAGCCACTTCCTGTCAAGTTAACTCCAATTTGTTGGCTTTTGAAGGCAACAAAACGAGGCATTTTTCCTCATTATGCTTCTCTTTTTATACCAGTGGTAATCACAGGCGGATTAAAGGGTGCCTGATTGGTTTTTTTGTCAAGGAACTGAGAAGCAGCCAACAGTACAGAAAAACAGAGTTGGGGTTAGAAGAAATTTCATGCTTGTCTCCTTTCCAGCTCCCTAACAGCCCACACGGCTGCCCCATACAGAGCCGCCAGCTGTACAGCAAATGTGTGCCCCTCCGACTGAGGCCTACCGGGCCACAGGCGCCATCCTGAGAGCTGTGAGATACCTTGCCATCTTGGCAGGTAGCTACTGCTGTCATAGGCATAATTCTAAAGGTGACCTACGAAACCTCGTCAGCTCACCAAATGCAACAATATGAGCAGCTGAAGTTCGACACCCACTCTCCATATTGGCTCCCTCTCCTTTGTTTACTGCTATTAATGGCCCTGAAAGTAGGAAATAACCTATGGAAATAGGTCATCGGAGACTATTCCTTTGCATGAGTATAAACAGATCCAGTTCAAGTAGGTCATGATCTCTGTGCATGCACGGGCGCCAGTGTGCGTGCAGGGGGGGAAGGGAGGGCTCTTCTCATGTACTGCTGGGGACTTTCAGGGCCCTCCATTCAGATCGGTCTTGCAAATTTCATTCAGTAGCAGATACTCGTGCTTGATAATAAACATATCACACAGTGAAGGAAAACCCGATACACTGGTGGCATATTCTACAGAAGTCAAAAGTGCGGACAGAATGAGGGCCACCCATCGTGACGCAGGCAGGCCAGGGGCACTGTCCACCCGGCGCGGGCTCTCTTCCTTCCTTCCTCGCATCCCTGCACAGGGTCTAGGAACACAGGCTGGCATCCAGGAAACCTCCTTAAAAACATTCTTCTGAAGCCTTTTTCAGGGAAGCATGTTTCTAAAAAGTAACAACAAACTAAATCTTGGATCTGTCTTCAGACTCAGCCAAAATTCTCAGCCTTAGAAAATTACCATTACAAGAAACGCCTAATAGCCTTTCTTTGGGGCTTGTAAAGGAGGAACTACACTAAGTGCCAGTATTTTTTCACTCTTGTAAATCAAAGTTGCTAGACAGAAGCTGAGACATACAACAAGGATAAACATCCTGATTTGCCTTTTAATTGCTGCACACAGAAATTAGGAGACAGACCGGAAGATTTGCATTCTGAATTGCTCATGGAACACGAATCCAAAACATCGAAATGGAGCTCTAGAAAACTCTGCCTTCCTCTAAAAAGTCTCCTTCCTTTTCTATTAAACTGTCTTTGTTTTTAGGAAGGATGCTCATAGATGGTCCTCTTTGCATTAAACAGTGGCGCTAGGTTATATTTGTGCCTGTGGATGTCCTTTCTGAATACATCTTGAATTTTTGTTAAATTGCGCAGATAATTAAACCCTCTTCATATTTACAGTCTGCTTCACTGGTACCATGAATTCTGTTTTCAGTTACTGTCTGCAAATTCCCTCTCTGAACAATTTCATACTAAGCAATAACACTTCATTTTACATAAGTTTTATCTGATGTCCCCATACAGAGCTGCCAGCTGTACAGCAAATGTGCGGTTCTCAAACTGAGGCCTACCAGGCCACAGGCTCCATCCTGAGATCTATAAGGCACCTTGCTGTCATTGGCAAGCTTTCCCTGCTATCACTGTGACCATCGCTCCGCACTACACACAACTTAAAATCATCTGATTATTAGAATTTGTGGCCCACACTCCATTTTATCCTTTATTTAATCTATCCCCAGATCACACATTTGTTTAAATGTTTTGGCTGGTTTACAAATCATGCCGCCATCTGCACAGTAGGTGTGACACCATTTTTTAGACAAAAGTTACGTTGCAAACAAAGATAAAGTCATTTGAAATGCTTTGGTGTTTGTTATTCTGACTGGTTCACTTGGACCAACTCTAAGAAATAAATAGAATTATCTGTGTAAATCGATGAACATCTATGAAAAACAACACCCAGCAGAACGCCGAGCTTGCTCCATTACCTACGTTAATATCATGACAGCTGAGGAGAGATGACCTGGCCCACTTCTCGTCTCTCCTGTACAGATGGCTATTAAAGAGAAAGTATCCCTTTTGTATGGTCCGTGTAGAAACCCTTTATGGGCTTTTCAAATAAGCCAGCATTGCCCACATGAGGGCAGCTTTCTGTTACCATTAAACTGCCCAGATTTCATCTTTTTTAATCCAGCTCTTGATGAAATAAGCCAGTATTTCATCATATTTAACACCAAATGCTTGTTTCCTAATTCCCTGAATTTTGAAGCAATCAAATAAAGATGGGTTTTTTCCTTTAAAAGAAAAAAACCCCACAATAATCTCGTTTAGAATGAATACAAACCAAGGCTCTGAAGAACTGCAGTGGTTTTGAGCTTCTTGGGAGAGTGCAGTGATGTACACGTACATACACATGCTCGTAGATAGATACAGACATTATCATAAAAGAAAAACACCCAGTGACAGCTGAGTTTAAAAAGCAATAAATGTAGCCTTATCCTCCAATGCAGAGATTCAGGTCTCTGGCAATTTACCTTAAGACATGAGATCCAAATCCGTTCTAGACCACAAATTATTGGCTTTTGTCTATTCTTAGGCAGAAGCACTCGAGCTGAAATGCTTCAAAGGTGACACCGAATGTCACGAAACCATAGTGAAGATTAGTCACAAAGTAGGCCGTCACCAAAAGAAGAAAGAAGGAAGCAGAATCCCACTTGTGACAACAGGCAACAAAACCCTGCAGAATGTCTGAATGCCACTTGCCACGAGAACAGGTTAAAGCTTCACCACCCCATTCAAAACTGGTTTTTGTGTTCTTTTTGTCTTCACACCACTGAAATGCACTGTATATAACAACTCATGGGCACATATCTTCCTGTAGGCACTGTGGAAGTTCTGTCTTTTTACAGCCTTTTAAAAATTGTAATTATCTAGGATATGCTGAATATTAGAAGTTTAAATACCAGTCAATATTTGTGAACAAGTGTTTTTGTTCTAGATGTTGTTTACAGTTGCAAATTCTACTTTTGCTTTTCTAAGACATAAATATATTTGCTTCTCCAAAATATCTTCTCATCATCCTTGACATGTCCAGATTTTATTCATTAGTTATTATTTCTGAATTTTTCATATAATGGGTTATCTTAACACCTTGCATATAATTTTGTCATCATGACACTGAAACACGAAAAGGTAAATGAAATAGAATATCCCTTTCTAATTAGATTTTCCAAAGCCACTGTTAGGTAACTGCTTTGTTCCCATCCCATTCCCTTCATGTTCTCCATGAACTTTGAGAAGGAAAGCTGCAAGTGGCCACACTACTCCCTGACTACTCGTCTTCCAGAGTCCAGGGCTATAATCCACTCCAAGGATAATGGCCTCTCTCCCCTTCGATCATTCCTTTGTTGAGCTGACTGGCCTTCCACAGTCAGTGAACTGCTGGTTGTCTATCACCAGCCGCTCACAATTTGCTCACTATGTTTCATCAGACAGTTGTTTAGGGCTGTTTGGAACACATTTGTCTCTTTGGGGATTTATGTGCTAGTTACAATGCCAACCTCCATAGTGAACGAAATTTCTTTCTAACTAAAATAGATAATTAGAGGTTGGTAATTATTGGTCAAGAATTATCAGAGTGAAAAAAATTAAGCTTCTCATAAATAGTTCTTGGCAATGTCATCTCTTTATATTATCTCATGCCTAACAGCCTTTTATTCTGAGCACTTATAAATTTACTCTACTGCTGTTGAGTATCATAATTTTATACGATATAATCTCTTTGATTGGTTAAATACACTTGGAGTCTCTGGTTTTGTCTTTGTTGTTATTAATCCATATCAAATAACAATAATACTAGAAATCTCAAAAAGGGAAATAACAATAAATATTTACCAGGTTGATAAAAAGAGAAAAGGTGAATATAATTAAAGGTCATAATATCCAATGGTTTCCTTTTGTATTTTCAGGTCAAAAATCAATGTAAACTACACAAAGTAAATAAAAGAAGACAAGAGAAATCTTCTCACTTGCACAGACATTAAAAGAAGAAAATTTTTTCTCTAGTCACTGGTCTGATTTATTGAAGTGTATCAAAATGTTGTGGGGAGTTAAGTCTTCTTTTTGCCTTGATAGACATAAGTCAAATACCTGGTGCATTTTTATTAACTAATTACTCCCACCACATCCTGAGTGTCCACACCTATCCACAAAATAGCACTGAAGTAGAGACCTCCCAGAAAGCTGGTGGAAGCACTGAGTTTTCATTCACAAAGGCCCCTCCCAAGCCAATAACCTGAAACCAGCACATCCAGAAAGAAATGCAGCAGTTGCTTGGAACTGCTACAAAATGTGCAGACTCCACAGAAAGACAAATGATTTGGTTAAAAAGAAATTTTAAGTTGCACCTTATTGGGTGTCCTGCAGATCCTGTTTTCCATCAGGTGACATAATCTTTCCTCTAGTCTGATTGAAATGTAAAACAAAATCTGTAAAAACACTATCTGCTCTCTTTACAAAAAAGAGTAAGAGGCTTTTTGGATAGTCCTTAATCCCTCTTCCTCTGCTAAATGTCTAGTTGAGATTATTTTTTGATTAGACAAAAAAAAGAAGACAACACACAGATACAAAAATCTAAAAATACCTCCCCTCATTGGAGGTATTTTAGCCAGCAAAATAATGCTGCCTGCCTCATTTGAAAGACTAAGTATCACACTGAGATTTTAAAAAAGGATATCTTAGCCTTTGTGACACCCTCCTGTTTCTCATTCTCTCTCTCTACACATTAACAAGGCGAGTGGGTTTTAAGAACTGGATGTCTGGTCAACAGAACAATTAAATGGATGCTATTCATTGTTTAGGCCTCAAGTACAAGACAATCACATATTTTATTATTAAAAATAGCATGAATATTAAATATCCAGGCCCTCTGTGAGGGAGAGTGGAATGTGTTGCTCTGAGAGAAGGTGAATGTTAAACGCTTAGATCCCAAGAGGAAGTAAGTGTCATATTAATACACCAGAATGTGGAGGGGGGAAAGGCCTTGGGAAAGCACTAACGATGCAAGGAATGCAAGATAGATACAAAGACAGGAGTCTAAAGCAATTCAAACAAAGAAGGGCCAGGGAAAAACAAAGACGGTTATAGGCCAAATAATACTGAAACTGGAAAATTAAGAAATCCTCTAATGCTTAATATTCAGTTCAGATTCTACATGCAGAGAAAAACACTAATCTTGTGTTGAAAATACACTCAACTCACTTATCTGAGGACGGGGATAAATAATAAATCTAGAAACAAAAATGTTCTCATTGAATATAACCAGAAGGGAGTCACACCAAATTTTACTAAATTTTTTCATTAGCTGCAAAGTTTCACTCCACCCCATCTCAACTGTCGCACAGGTGGAATCAAGAATGGTCATCACCAACAGACAATACATTGACAGATAAAGAAAGGGGGAGACCTGGCATCTAACATTGGCAACAAGAATTCCTTGTTTTCTACCTGCTCTCAACCAAAGCCGTTTTGAAAGTTGGGGCATTTTTGAGAGTTCAAAACCAAAGGCAGTATGCAAAAACACTTCATTCAGTCCCTGCTTATAGGTCGCCATTATTCTCTAAAGGCTCAGAAAGGCTGTCAGTGTTACCCACCCCACAGCAGAACACTCTGTCCAGTGGACACGAAAAACCGCTAATACATTTGTGCTTAGATCTGGACACAGAGGCAAAGTGCTCAGTATTTCAGTGTTATGTATCTGCTCGTGCTAGCGCAATTAAGCAGTTGGGCTTTTATAAAGCAATAATCCTCCTGAAGACCTATCAATTGAAAACTACAAAGTAGCTCCTATTGAAAAACGATTAATCAATTTTCCAACATGCTTCTGAATTTATCTTCAGTAGTTAATGCAGAAACATTGGAAGTTTTCTTATGTCTGGTCTTCATGACCAGTAATGCCATTTGGAGCAACCTATCTGCCGATGTATTCTTAGAACACCTCTGATTACGGTCTAATTAAACTGGTTTCCCCTAAGGAAAAAAAAAAGTCTGAGTTTAAAATGTTGAATTTTCTTTCCTGTTTTACAAATGTTCATAACAGCAGAGCATGGAATGAATTAAACTTTTAAAATAATATATCACCATGATTTACAGACTTATACCATGGTGTGAACATGAAATAAACTCTCATGGTATAAAAATACAAATGACTAGCCAAAGCAGTACAAAGTAATAGCAACTGTCATTTTATTAGTAGAAAAAGATCTGCTTGACAAAGTTTAATTGGCTGGTAAAACTCTCAGTGTTATTGCTAAGAGCTTATCAAATTTAAAAAAAATAGGCAATATCCCCTGAGGAATTAAGGAATAATGGGATAATATGAATAAAAGAAAAAAATTACCTTTTTTAGTTCTAACTCATGTAATAAATGCAAAATCCTAAAAACATTGGCCTAGAAAGACTTCAGAAATCTTTCCCCAAACCACTTTTATAAAGATCTATGGAAAATGGGATGGGAAATAAAAAAATGATTACTAAATTCTTTACATGATCTTTATGATCATGATTATTTCTGGGCTGTTGAAACTATACATATAAAACTATTTTATGGCAATTTAAATTATTTATGCTTCCCTATCACAAACACTCACCACTTTAGATTTGGATACAAAGATGCTTCAGAAACACACAGCAGTGCCATTTACCGTAACAGCATCTGAAATTAAAACCTGTCTAAAACTCTATGGAAGGCTCACATCCAGTTCATTAACCATTCCTGTTAGTTTTCAATAATGCAAAAATGATTAGAAGTTTAATTTGTTAATCACCTGTGTTTTGACTGGCAGTAGATATATAATCCTCTACTGAAGCCCAAACTAGCCTTTGCAGAAAATAAAACATGCTAATGCCCCTCAGGTCTAATAAGAGAAATAACAAAAAAAATCAATCATGCCTAGGTAATCCATTGAAAAGTGAACAATTAATTCATCTTTAACACTGTTTAATTACATATGCACTGATGTACATAAGTAGGAGAAAGATGTATCTGCAAGAGGCTGAAGGCTTTACTCACCGATCATGTGGTTTGCAACATGGACCTGAATGTCCCATTCATTGTAGAAAACCATCTGACACTTGATGCACTGATAGGTCTTCTTCTGAGAAAACAAGTATAAATAGAATTACTTAGACAGACTTTCTATTTCTTGTTCATTTTTTTTTTTTTTTTTAAATCACTTTCATGGCATCTTCTCTCACATGCTGGTCTTCTAGACATTCTGGGTTACTGTGAGACTGCTTGGACAAAAGACCATGCGTTCTCTAGTAAGATCCTAGCTTGAGCCCAGCACTACATTCTGTTGTAAACGTTTAGAAGAAACAGAGATACTTCATGATGCAATAACATATTTTTATAAATATTTCAATTCAAAAAAGTTAGTATTTCACTTGTAATCTCAGCACTCTGAGAGACTGGGGCAGGAGCATTGCAAGTTTGAGCTCAGCCTACACACCTTAGTGACTTAGCACAACCTTGACTCGAAAAAAAAATAATAATAATAATAAAAGAACTGGGGATTCGGCATAGTGCAAAGGCCTTAGGCTTAATCTTCAGTACCGGGAAAAAACCTAACACATAACAGAGTTTCAGAAAGCAGTGTCTTTGTAGATCAGGCATAATTCCATCCTAACTAAAATAATTGATATAGTTTCTAGAGATCTAGAAGTAAAATGGTTCATAGGTTAGGAATCATAGACTCATATAAAAGATTAAGAGATTATAATTTACAATCTGAGTTGTAGTTAGCATTATAGAAGTTGCTAAGTATTAGCATTTAAATATATATTTCCACCTATAAAGAAATTCTATCATATAATGAGTATTTTAACACAATTTTATTACTTTTACCAGTATTATGAAGTAGATAGAACAGAGTTTTTATTATAATTATCAAACCTTAAGTGAAGAAACTGAAGCTCAGAGAGGTAGAAAGATTACCTGATGAAACAGTATCCCTCAGAGACAAGCTCTCTTAATTCTAAACGTTAGGATCCCTGATTTAAAAGGAAAAAGAAAGAAGCTCTGATAATCTCACATCTTTATTATTGAGTACCAATTCAAATTAGACAAACTCTAAACTGTTGGCTGTATTTTCTAGAATACGCACAGAAATTTTTTTGTGATGAAACAATATTGACAATTAAAAGCCATCTTGGAAAGCAAAATAAACCACAATGAAATAATTCATCTTGAAAATCTCAAATGTGAGAAATTTACATAAACATTTGGTTATAACCATTTTTACAGAATGATCATTTTATACGGTAATTTTAAAATGTCTTACTAGTGATATAAACAGGAAATATTAGTTTGTAAATTGTAATTAATTTTAAATAATAATTTATTTAGATCATAAAACAATGCAAGTTAAGCACAAAAATTGATGTCATTTTGTTTGCATTTAAAATTACTAGAAATTTTCCTAATCAAAATTTTATATAGTATTTCCTTTTCTGGCCGTGACAAGCCACAGCAGAATAGGCATATTTCCAATGAAAGCTGTCTAAATAATCTAATGGTCTTTGTACATTAGGCACATTGTGAATTGACCGTGCTGAATCTAAATCTAACTGGAACTTCAAACACTGACAATCACCGAGGAAGATTTACGACACTGCGCTGTTTACAAGATGGTTTTGATGGTGACATATAGAGCAACATGTGTTGTGTAAATAACATCTATCCCTTTTTTAACAGTATTTCCCTTTAGAACTAGTTAGAAAATATTTCTTACTCCCTGAAGACCTACATTATATATTGTTTATTAGCATACTTCTAGCATTATTCCTGATATGTGACCTTGCAGAAAAACAAAGAAACATAAACTCAATGGCTTGTCTTTTCTCTTGTTAGCACAGTAAAACATACAAACTGTCGAAAACTGTCTCCAAAAATGATGAGTGATGAATATGTTGCTGGAACATATGAAACTTTGTTTTAAAATCTCTGGTTTAATAATTACTAATAAGATCACTTTAAAAGTCAAAATAATAAAATATTAGCACTTACCACTCTCATCAAAATGAAGTGACGCATTTAAAGAACCATGTATGTTCCCTTTTATCATTGAAAGAAAATGTTTATGTCACTACTGATAATTCAAATTCTAATTCCCTTTACACTTAAAAATAGTTTCTAAAACATACTGTTTCCTTTTGTGACAAAGCCATATTCTTATCTGTAAACTCCTAGATTTGAAGGTAGGTAAGAATTTAATGTTATCACAAACAAAGCTCCAAGATCTGAAAATCTGTGGCCTGAGGTCTCTCTCACTACACATTTTGCCTTCCCACCAAGCAAAGCAAAATACCTAAAACGGTGTGCTGTGGGCTTTCTTTTGAAAGCCATGATGTAAAATTTATCATCACCGTCTATTTTTAAAAGAGTAATTTTGCATGACTTTTGAAACAAAGTATCTCTTCAAATACCTGAGAACCCTTGTCCATCTGTATACCCAGCCTCTTTTGATAAATGGGTTGTAACCTCCCAAGGACAGATTCCTACGAGTTCATTCACTTGGAGGCAAATTCACTTCAGCTCTGTATAGCTTAGATTACATGACAATCTGTCCTAATTCTAAGACCAAATCAGCTTTTCTTCTACTTTCCACCATTGGTTCTAACACTAGGCTCTGGCTGTACAGAATAGCTTGAATCCCTTGTCTAATACGCCACTGACATTAACCCCTTTCTAGAATGAACTCTGGGGCACCATGCAAGAGTCACATGGAACAACTTCCCACTCCAGGTCATAGTCTAAATAGCCAGAATGTCAGATAAAGCTTCAAACTCCAGGTGTGACCCGACCCTTGCATGGTGCAGGAGCACTCTAACCTCCAGTGAGAGACAACAAAAAAGTCAAGTGAGATCATCTCTTTTAAAAGCAGATAAAAGTAGAAACAGAACTTCCATTGTTTGGGCCCCAGATTGGCCTTCATCAACGCTTAGGTTGTCAATTTACTTGAAATGTTAATTTAGTACAATTTTAAAAAGAGACTTTTTTTCATTAGCCTTTTTAAGTGTGCTACTTGGGAGTGGGATTGTCATTTCCTGATTGTTCTCTTTTGTTTTCTGATACTGATAGATGTAATTATCAAGGATACAACTTTTTCCCAGCACCTCATTATTTTTGATTGATTCCGAGAATAATTTAAATGTGCCTTTTTGACATTCTTGTTTTCAGTTATACTCTGGTTAAGGTACTCTGAGACTTTGAGAGAAAAGCATCTTATAAATTTAAAAATGATTAAAGATCTTCACTGATGTATAGCTTCAAATTATTCTGATTAACTCTATCTTTCCTGATTTGATATATATTCCTTTAAGACTTACACTTCACTTTCATTGTTACAAAATTTAAAAAAAATTAAATAACAGTTAAAAGTACACTTATTTTTGCCCATGCCTCAAACTATATCTCCATCTTAATTTTTTTTTTTTTAAATTTTGAGATTTTAAGACAGAATCTCACTAAATGCCTCAGCTGCCCGGGCTAGGCTCAAACTTCCCATCCTACTGCCTTAACCTCCCGGAGGTCTGGGATTGTAGGCATGTCCTACCATGCCTGGTTCTATCCAATTTTTTTTTTTAACTAAGGAATGTATACATAAAAAAATCAGTGAGTCCTTAGTAATCTTCAAGTTCAGAAAATAAATCTCATTTGCTACCATTACAGATGATTATTACATAAATGACTTCTGACAGTTGGTAATCAAAGGGTCAGAAACACCTTTGTTTTTTGTCTTTTCTCAGGAAGAAGTATAATTTGAGCCTATTTGAAGACAGAAAGTTCTTTATGGAAGAATAACAGTAGAAGGGACAATAAATTCACAATTTTGCAATGCCAAATAAGATGGTCCTGGTAACTAATCATTTATGGATGTTGAAACTATTAGGAGAAAAATTATCTTGAGATGCTCAATTTCATCCTTTGATCGCTACAAAGAGAAAGAAGTGCCTTCATAGTGAATTTAGCCAGTGGCAATCACTCTCACCAGATGACTGAGCTCATGGAACACCCTGACAGTACATGCCTCCTGTGTGACAGGATGCGAAGTACGACAACACTCGGTAAAGAAATGTATCTAAAATGTACACCTGAATCTAACCAAGCTTGTAGACTTAACCAGTGTTAGCTAATCCAGGGATAGAGGCACACGCATCACCACAAACAAAAATTGCAAATTCCAAATATTCTTCAAGGGAGATGGCCTATTAACTCCCAAAATATCAGTGTCATAGAGACTACACTCAGAAGACTCTAAAATACTTTCCTAAATGTGGGACCTCACTGGGGGAATCTGAATATCAGGTGGTTCCTGGATGCTGCTGGGGCGTCAGGAGTAACTTTCTTAGCTGTGACAGTAGTATCGTGGTTATGAGGGTAAAGTTCTTTTTGTTAAGAGACACAAAAGTACATGGAGGCGAAAGAATATGATGTTTGCATTTACTTTTAAAACACTCAGAAGAGGGGCCGGGGAGTTAGCTCAGTGGTTCCGGCGCCTGTCTTGCAGGCGCAAGGGCCTAGGTTCGATTCCCCCGTAACCACATAACAATACTGGGTGTGGAGACCCACACCCAGCAGCAACCAGTACCACATACCACAGTGCCGGGCGTGGTGGCTCACGCCTGTAATCCCAGCACTCGGGAGGCAGAGGCAGGAGGATTGTGATGTGAGTTTGAGGCTGAGCTCAGGGCCAGCCTGAACCACAAAAGCGAGACCCT
>PVIR01034874.1:0-16431 GCA_004026965.1 Petromus typicus | reverse complement strand
AAATCATAATTCATCACAGTGAAGTAATAAGTAGTTATTATTAATTAGTAATAAGTACTAATTTATCCCAGTGAAGTTAATTGTTGGTGGACAATTGTACTTTCACAGTAGACTCAATTCTAAACCCTTCTGGATTTTTAGAATACAAGCCATTTATCTTCACGTTTTTCTGGACAAAGAAACTGAGAGGAATAGCCTTTTTGTGATCTCCTAGGCCCCCATCTCTCCTACTTTTTATAATTACATCCTTATTCGCATAGGTGGTAAAACTTAATGAATTGTTAACTAATACAGTTTAATTTTGCCTATTTTTAAACTTTAGATGAATAGAATTGTGGCATTTTATTTTGTTCTTCTTGCTAAGTGTTTTAAAGATTCATCTTTATAGGGCAAAGTTGTCAGGAGTACATGGTAGTATAAGGCTCAGCAATAATTTAACTATACTTTTTATTTTCTTGGGTTTGCTTGGTTTTTTATAGCAGAAGGGCTTGTAAGAAAGGACCTAAGATTACAGTGATCTCAAAGCTGAATTCTTTATTTTGTTTGTTTTATTTTTTGAGACAGGGCTGTGTAGACTGGCCTTCAATATACTATTTAACCTAGACTAGCCTCACACAGTGGCGCTCCTGCCTCAGCCTCCTGTGTGGTGTGTTACTATGCTTGGCTCAGAAAGCTGAATTCTGGAGGAAGGGTCAATGTCTCTAGATAATCTTGACAACTTTTGGGGGAGGTGATATTAGGAGTTGAACCCAAGGCCTTCATACTGAGCTATATACCCATCTCTTTTTTAAATTTATCATCCTGTCTCCACCTACAACAATGCTAGGATTATGGGTGTGTACCACCAACCCCAGTTTGACAACTGTTTTTTTTTTTTAACTAAAATCTTTATTGGTACATTATATATACACATCATGATCGCATTCAACATCGAGAATTTGTATCAGTATATGACACAACTTAATTCTCATTTCTTCCCATTCCCCTTCCCACCCTACAACTCCCACCCCCTATATACATAAGCTTCATTTCCTTTTATTATCATATTATTTTTCCCGTCATTAGTTACCCCTATTCCCTATTTCCTTTTAAATATTTTATACTTTACAATATCTACTATATATTCTAGAATTCATTTACATCTTCATTTTCTCATGCCAGAGAAAAGATACAATATTTACACATCCTTGACCATTTATTTCACATATGAAGATGTCCTGAAGGTACATCCTTTTGAGTATAAATGACTCTGTCTTGCCATTTTTATGGCAGAGTAATATTCCATTCTGTAAAAGACAGAATGGGAACCACATCTTTATCCAGTCTCCAGTTAATGGGCATTTGGGTTGTTTCCAAGATTTAGCTGTCACAAACTGAGCTGCTATAAACATGAGAATACATATGTCTCTGTGATACAAATCTTTTAATTCTTTTGTGTATATACCTAGCAGAGGAATAGCAGGGTCAAATGGGACCCCTAATCCTAGTTTTTTGAGGAATCTCCACACTGATCTGCAGGGTGGTTGTACAAGTCTACACTGACAACTATTTTTAAGGAAGTCTCTGGCTACAAAGATTTAGTCCTCAGCCAATACTAAGAATATATGCACAGAAGGAACAGGGAAATATCCAGTTTCCTGCTCATTGTAGGATGCAAGGCTGAAGAAAAAATCTAAGACAAAACTGAGAGCCATAGGAACTGGGGAGCCAGAATGACCAGTGCTGATGCAAGCAGCAACTGGTCCATCCAAGCCATTGATTTTTATTTGTAATCAGTTGGGGTAAAGGCAAGCTGTGCGCAAGACACTACACCAGAAGATGCCCAGTCCTGTGGTTTCTATGGAAAGTAATAGAGGCAGGACAAAACAAATCATTCTCCAGTTAGGAACAGAATAGACAAAATACAGTTGTAATTAGAACATTGTCCTTCCAGTTGAGGTTTTAGTTGTGGGAACTGAATTTGGGTGTGAAGTATTCTGATTTCAGCAGGTAGGTTTCACTGCTTCAGCCTGACTTGGTTCTCAAAACAAGCCAGTTTTGGAGTTAACTTTTCACAGCCTGAACTGCTTACAGCCTGCTTGAGGCATAGTCAGTATTGTGTTTTCCCATAGGGAAAGAGAGGCCATTGTCTTTCGAGAAAGGAATGGTAATCAGATAAATGTAAAATGGATAATTTTATTTTGAAATGCTTTTAAGTGGGTGTGATAGTACATGTCTGTGACCTCTGCTGCTGAGGAGGCTGTGGTGGGAGGATCACTTGAGAATATGAATTTGAGACTAGCCAACTTGGGCATCATAGGGAGAACCCATTTTAAAACCTATGAATTTTGTTAACTATCAATCATTGTAAAGAACATATGTGTATTAAAATTGACATAAGTAGAAAATAGTAACTCTTGAAAGAAGGAAAGGAAATGAAGAAAATCGAAGCTGAAGGAATTTAGGAAAACACTAAGGACTGTATGTTGGTATTTTTGATGCAGATTGTTGATCCTGGCAGGGTGTGTGTGTGCATGTGTGTTGAATATTTTCTTGCTTTCCATGTTGTTTTCTTCTTGTCTTTCAGAGCTGTCGCTCTTGTTTGTTTCTATTTATTTTATCCTTTGATTCAGTAGCTGTCTTGGTCTTGAAGAAGAATGAGAAAGTGTGATATTAGTAAAATTACTTCAGAAACTTTATAGACTAAAAAGTGCGACTTAAAGACCTATGAACTTTCTTTAGTATTTTTTATGAAGGAACTTGAAATCTATTGGGGGTGTGAGATGGGGTTAAGATGTTTCAGAATATATTTGAAAGGTGATTATAATTTATAATGTTTTAATTAGAAAGTTCCTACTTAAGGGGAGGTTATTCTTGCAAAAAGGGGAAGCTTTCTAATGCATTTCTGTTTATTGGTCAGAAAGGTTGTAATCTTTTTTGATATTTTGATACTTTTCCACTGTATATTAGTATAGAACCCATACTACTTGAGTGGTTGTGCTTCTTGTGAACAACTAATATGCTCTAAGTTACTGTTAAAGAAAAATTTAAACCTGAGGCTTTCCTCAAATTTCCATTTTTCTGCAGAAAAGTTACACCTCATAAAAAAGTTACACATACTTATAGCCTTCAACACAACATTCCATGTAATAGGTTCCATAAAATCATAAAATACCTTAAATTGTACTGTACTTGGATATTGGTCCAACTTAATGATTTAAGCTAGTTCAACATGGTTTGTGTTAATTTATATATGAATTCCCCAAATGGAGATACTTTTTTGAAGTGGACTAGCTGTTTAAAATGCCAGGCATACTACTTTTAGAAAAAAACAACATCATAATAGCTTATTTGCCATATTCTCATAATAGGCTAAATAATAGGCTGTATTAATTATACTATCAAATATACTTTATTTACATTTTGCTTAGGACTGTTAATTTTACTAAATAGGCTAGAGCTATTTTGAAGATTTTACCACTTGTAAATATACACTCCAGGAGACTTGTTATTTGTTCTTTGCCTAAGTTAGTAAGATAGTAAGATATTCTGTGGTGAATTAATTTTAATGCTCACTTTCTGTGTTAGTAAATGGTAATGTGTTATTACTGTTATTACAGACAGACACAAGATCCAAGAACATCATTTCTAGTCTTCCTGCAATATTTTACACAGTGTCAGGACCATATTGCTCAATGAGTATTAAGAGAGACTCTTTATCCTTAATAACCACATTTTGTTTTGGTAATACGAGAAATAGTATGGCAAGTCTCTTGTATATTACTTTGATAAGTTTTGGTTTGGACTGTAATGCCAATAAAATCATCTGTGTGGTGAACAGATAAAGGTGTTTTATTCTTACAGAAGAAGGGAGAAACTTGAAGAAAGATGATAACACTTACAAGAAAAATGATTTTTTGTGAAATCATTGATTACCATCAGCATTTGGGAGATGAATGGTTGGATGGATGCCTTAGAACTTTGAGGAAAATTTAGTTTTACAAATATTTCTTTTAAGTACAAATAAGTCACAAAGTTCTCTGAATTTTAACACACTAGTTAAGAAATATTGAATCAGATGACTAGTTAATATCCAAAACTGTATTACAAAAGTTAACTTTTGAGAGGGTAGATAAGACAGACTTTAGCAATAAAAAAGTATACAAGCTGACATTTTAGAAATAGCAAAGACTGAAATTTTCGTTAAATACATTGACTTAGACTGTACAAAATTCATGCAAATGAATTTGGAGTTGGATTAATATTATCCATTTGTTTGCATGGCTCTTGATTTTCTGATTTTAGGTTAGTAATATGCAAATCAAGCTATACTTCCAAAAGCCAGTATAAAAAGTCAGCTACACAACGGCAGACGTGGTGGTTTACACCTGTAATCCCAGTTCTTGGGAGGCAGAAGCAGCAGGAGGATTGCTGTGAGTTGTAGGCTGAGCTCAGCACCAGAAGACCCTGTCTAAAAAAAAAAAAAAAAAAAGCTACATTTTAGGAAGCCATGACATCCTGACTGATGTTGTTTAAACTTTATCCTAAGAAGTTAAAGGTAAAAACACTCATTAGGCATGAAATTAGTTGCTTGTCTTTATTAAAAGTGTCCTTGGAATGAAAATAGCTTTGTCTATCTCTAATTATTAGGAAGATCATTAAACTTTGTATATCTTTTGAGTTAAACTAGTCTTTTGTTTTGAGCTGGTCTCGCCTAATTCAGGCTGACCTTGAACTCATTATGTAGCCCAAGCTTGGCTGTAATAGTGATCCTCTTGCCTCAGCCTCCTGAGTGCTGGGATTATAGTCATTATTTTTTCCTGTTGTGAACTGAACCTTAGCAACAACAATAAAAAGGTTAGCTCTTCAAATGATCATTCCATGTAATAATGGCAATAATCATGAGTCCTAAAACTGACACACTAAAATAATCTGATGTTTTTACTTAATAATCTGCCTTGAAACAAAACAAAAATTTATCAGTGTTCTTAAAAATAAACAGCAAGCATTACTTGTTGAATAGAATATTGGGGTATATAAAACGAGTTCCTAATTTTTAAAATATACTAGACATGTTCTGTAGAAGTGTAATTTTAATCTCCAAATCAGTTTTGTTCTACACCACAGCCAAAGGCACTTTTTATTTTATATGTTACACAGTTTTCTGACATTTGAAGGAACAGGATAATGAAACAATGTGAAATAACTCTTAAAACTGTAAAGGCCAGTCATATGTTCACAGTAGAAAAATGAGCTTGAGCAACTAAAATCTTTTAAAATAAAGTATTTTTGAATGTTGTTTAGAGTCAGTAATTTCATTTAAAAATCTTTTCTCTTTAAGGTTATTTTGTTTAAAATAATTTATTGGATTTAAATGAAGTGTCTGAACAGTTTATATGAAAAGTTTTCATAATTTTGGACATTTAAAGGATGTAAGTTAATACTTTTAGGTATGAATTACAACATATTTATGTTTTTATAAATTAAAGTGCATTTATGATTCAACTTGTATAAAATGAAATGTGTATGTTATATATGTAACTATACAATTTAATAGTAAACATCTGTAAACCTCCTACCCAACTACAAACTACAGTAATGGGAACACTACTAATTTCACATCTGTGTTCCTTCTAATCTGTTTTTCCCTTAGCACTAGGAAACCATTATTCTGAGCTTTAACATCTTTTTTGCCATATTTAAGAAAAAAATCTTCAAAATATATATGTATGCAAACAATATACTGTTAAATTTTGCTTTATTTGGAGCTTTAACAGGTATTAGCTCATATATTTTTCTTGCCTTTCATTTAGACATGCTTTGATGGAACATTTGGATTTGTTTAAATGAACATTAAAATTTTTCTGATGTACATGTGAGAGCTTGCTAGAGTATGTATATCTAGAGCTGGAATTAGAACATGTTACAGTTGTTTAAAAAGATAAATACCAGAAACTTGGTGATAAAACAGTATTTTATTTCACAATCTGTAAGTTGATTGGAAAGTTACTCCACTTCATATATCAGCTGAGGTATTGGTTTGATTATTGTCATCTGGCAGCTCAATAGACTGAGGCTAAAATGTCTCATGTCTGGACAGCTGAGAGTTACTCAGAATTTTGATTAAGATTGCAGTTGGGACTTCTGGCTCTTCCATGTGGCCAGTTGGGCTGCCTCAAACTACGGAGGCTGGCCTCCATGAATTAAGCTGCCAGGCTTGGGGTGGACAGAATATTTGCACTATATTTTAGTATTCACAATAGCCATAGGTCTATCTCAGTATTCAAAGGAGGTGGAATAGTCAGGTGGAAATAGAATTATTTAGAGCTATCTTTGGAAAAACACTATCACACTGTGCTTATTAAATTATTTTTTTATTTCCTCTCCTGGGTATCTCTCTTGATATTTTTGGCCAGTTCTTAAAATCAAGTTTTCTCTTTTTCCTACTGGGTTAGTGGAGATATATATAACAGATAAGTGCAAAGTCTAGGTTAAACTTGTTGTACACATCTGCATTTTGTGGCTTAATGATCCTTGCAGCAATCCTGTGATTATTTTATTACCCCCATTTTACAGATTCACTGTCTAGAATGTTAAAAAAAACCAAGATCTTAAAGTCAGATAGCTTCTGAAGGTGACATTTTGTTATGGAAAGTAGTGATAGAGTGCTTGTAGCATGTGTGAGGTCCTGGATTTAATCCTTGGGACTGACAACTGAAGTATAATTGCAATTCTTTAAATAGATCATAAGATAGAGTATATCAAATATGCTGATCTCTGAAGAACTTAGTATTGTTTCATAAAAGTCAGGAAAGTTACTTTAAAAAACATTTAGAGATGCTAAGACTTTCATATATATAGTGTTTCTAATCACTTCTGATTCAACACCTTTGAAAAGGGAAAATTAATTCTCATGTCTTTGTTAGTATATTTGCTAGTATTTTCTGTTTGAGAAATAAGTTGGATAGCTTCTGCTTGCGTGAGATGTGGGTTAAACTTCACAACTGGAAATTAATTTAAAAATAATGTTTAGAATGTGAAAGTGTACACTACAGGTCATATATCTTGGAACTTGTTCAAAACAAAATAACTTGTGATAATTTAAATTTGAAATATTGCCACACACTTTGATACATTTTACAATATCCATTAGTGTGTTACAGGTTAAGAAGTTTGTTGGTAAACTTAATTTGAAATATTTACTTAAAAATCACCATACTAATTTATTTAAATTGGTATTTGTTTTAATCTGTTGTGCTGTTATAACAATACGTAAGACTGCATAAGGACAGAAATTTAATTTTTACAGTTCTGGAGGCAGGGAAGTCCAAGGTCAAAGTGTCTGCATCTGGTGAAGGCCTTTTTTGCTGTATTAGCCTATGGTGGAAGGTGGAACAGCAAGACAGAACATACATGTCACATATATGTGCACATGCATAGTTTTACTTTTCAGTAAGTGAGAAAGTACAGAGTTCGTAGCTCTTAAGTCTGCAAAACACTCAGCGTTTTAAGAATTCTTCATTTTCTCCTGTTTCAGTAGAAAATAAAGGGACTTTGTCTGTTATAATGCACATTTTCTCCTTTCGAAGGTCTTTAGTCAAAAACATTAGCTGTGAGTAAAGGTTATTGAGCCTTAAGGACCAATTGCTACTGCTTATTTACTGTGTTTATAGGTCTTTTTCTTTTGGAATTGACCTAGTAAAGTGACATAGTAAGAGTTCTTTTTCATGTACCACTAGTAAGTTTTATCATTTTTTTTGTTTCACTATTATTATTACTTATTATTAGTGCTTATTATTGTTGTGAAACTATAGTCCTCTTAGGTTTGAACATATCCTCACAAGAATTTCCATACTTTGTTGTAAGAATTAACTTTGAGCTAGGCCTAATAATGGATAACTGTAATCCCAGGTCTTTGAGAGGCTGATGCAGGAGGATCACAAATTCTAGGTTACTCTGATAAGACCTTGTTTAAAAATAAATGAACTGGGGTTGTAACTCAACACAGTATTGCAGTAAGTAAAAATTGCTACGTGTTTAATTACTTAGTGTTTATGTGTGCCACTTGGTAAGTACAGATTTAGATTATCTAATTCTAGTAAAGTAAGTCCCTTGTTTTGTGTCCCCTGTGTCATCTTTGCCCAGTTATATAGCTGGCCAGTCTGGCATGGTTTTAATTTATATTTTACCACTAGATGGCAGGAATAATAACAGGCAGTTTGAAATGCTATGTTTAGCTGCTTTGTTCTTTACCTGGGTTGGTCCCCATTCCTTCTGATACTCAATTTGTAGTGTATATAAAAACTAGTAAAAACTTAATTCCATTATAAATATTTGGTACCTTTTGTAGGTTGAAAAGTCCTAGTATTAGGGTAAAGGAGACAGAAAATCTTTCATCTTTAAGTTAATCACTGGTATTCTAGTACTTTTTTTTCCTTTATTCACTCTGTTGAATTTTACTTTTGAAATTTCCTTATTTCTTGATTTTATTATGCATCTGTTGACATCCATGATTGGCCTTTTCTTTTGATGACACTAATAGCTTTACCATTTACTAGTTTGAATAAATGTTAACCTGGACAGTTTGAGCACTTATATATGTAAAAGGTTGAGTTACACTTTGCAAGCAAACTCATAAGAGTCTCTATGCAAATCATTTTACAAAATGTATTAATTTCAAGAAAGTCTGTTCCCCACCCCCACCCCCAAAAATGGTGATGCACAGTAATCCCAGCACTTGGGACACTGAAGCAGGAGGATCACTGTGAATTTGAAACTTTGAATTCATACTGAGTTCAAGGACAGCCTAAACAACAATAGTGAAATCATTTCTCAAAAATTAAAAAGAAAGGGAGAGAGACCCTGTCTTTTGAAAGTCTTTGAAGAACAAAGTGGGGCACAGAGGCTAGGGTGGTAGGATATAGATGAGCTTCTATGGTTGACAGTATGTAAGACTGTCTTTTGAGCAGATGTGCACTCTAAAGTTGGCAAAAGACTAGGACCTTCAGCCCTGTGTTCCAGGAAATCAGTTTTGTCAGTATCATAAGTGAATATGCAAATGGATTCTTTCCCCCAGAGAACTTAACTCAGAGAACTGACACTTTGCTTGAAGCCTGTGAAAACTGAAAAAGAGGAGGTAGCTAAACTGTGCCTGGACTTTTGGCCCATAAAATCTATTAGTGAATCAAGTTGTATAGTGTTTTAAACCACTAAATGTTGTTTAGGTAGCAGTTTATTCAGTACCTCTTATGTACTAGGTGCTGTAAATACAATGGTGTGGACCTAAATAGACATTTTAGTCTTCTGTTTATCGGGAAGGCAAACTTGATATATGTTAACAATGACACATGCTGTGGAAGGCATGTAGTACAATGACAGATTATAATAGGAAGATTTAATTAAATATAAATACCTTTTCAGAACTTAATCAACCTTTTAAATTATGTACTTTCTATATTGCTTTTTGTGATAGTCAATTTTGGTTGTCACTTGACTAGATTGAGGGATACCTTGGAAATGTATACTGAGACATGGAGTCATTGTTACTATATCTGATAGACACCATTGGAATTGGTTCATGCAAGGAATTTGGAAAAGTTAGAAGAGCGGACTAGGGAAAGCCTAGAAAGATACAAGCAGAACTTACTATGAGCAGTTCTTAATGGGCCCTCGAGACCAGAATGCTGATACAAATGGGGACAGTAAAGGCTAGGCTGATTGTCAGGTGGAAATGAGGATTCTATTAGAATTGAAGTTACACCATAACAAAGAGTTTGGAGATACTTTCTCCATGCTTTGGTATTTTGTAGGAAGTAGAGTTTCAAGATGATGGATTAGTTTATCAGACAGAAGAAATTTCAAGGAAACATAGCGTTTAAGCAGTGACCTGGTTATTTCTGGCTGTTCTAAGTTTACAGTGAGAATCAAGAGCACAAAAGAGCAGACTGGGAAGATTTGGAAAATGTGCCCATTGAGTAGGAGAGAAACACATATAAAAGTTCTACCAGAGAGGAGGGTACAGTTGTAAGAGATAAATACTGTTAAAAAGGAGTCGGTTTGAATAGGGGTTGGAAGAAGGATAACTAGGGTCAGTCAGAAGTCCTTTAAGGCCACAGCCATTACACCCTAATCAATAGAATGAATACTTACTTCAAAGATGTTCTACAGCAGCATCTTTTGAGAAGAAAGCCTGAGGAGCTCTGCTCACCTTGGACCCCTTTAGCCATTCGGCATGCATAGATAGCTACAGCCGTGGTCCAGGTAGGATGAGGTATAGCTAGCATTGTTGGTGGACGTTTGTGTCATACAGGTCCACATGATGCTGGTTTTTATAAATATGTAGAAAGCAAGAGTTATTGGGATTGTGGAGGCTTTCTGCAAGATTTTAGAAGAAGACCTACAAGACTAGGCAATATGTGGCTGAATTGGAGTCATTGAAGCTTTGTGTAAGAGTGAAGCCAAAGCTGATGAGGAGATAGCAAGAAGATAGGAACATGGATAGCTTTCTGAAGAACAATGCAGAGCCAGCCTAAGATAGTGACATGTTGTTGCTAAGCAGTACAGCCAAGGCTTCCCAGCCTCTTCAGAGTGCACTTCCTGCTACATGTCCTTTAAAATACTGGAGATAGAAACTTAATGATTTAATGTTTAGATGCTGGAATTAGAGACTTAGGAATTTATATTTATGTAACAAGAGGGATAAATCTTGGTTTTAGTCTAGTCCTTCCTTTCTACTCCTCTGTTCTTCTCTTTAGTAATGGGAATATTCTGTGCCATTGTATAATGAGCATATATACTGTATGTATTTCCTGGAAATAATACCTAACTGAAAAGCCTTAGCCTGATTTTTTTTTTAAGATGCTCATAACAGAAGTCCTTGCCCCCCAAATAAGTTCCAGATCCTCAATCAGATGGATGTCCATTGCAGCACATGATGGACATATTGAATTATAAAATAATACATAATTATAAATAATATTGACTTTAATACTTAAATGATAATGAAAACAGATGAACTCAAGACATCCTGACAAATAACATAGATTAGAAAAATAACACATGGATAACATTTGCACTTGTTAGTGAACAAATGTGGATATGCCTAATCCGAATTATGTTGTGACGGACATACTTTATGCACTTGTGTGAAACAAACATTCTCTGAATTTTTGTGCCAGTAATTTTTCATCACTTTTGTGTGTGCCATCATTCTTAACTGTTGACATTTTTGTTGTTACTCCTGTCTTGTAAGTCTTCAATTAACATTTATTTTAATAGAAACATTATGGAGTCTAGCTTGCAAGAGGTCTTTACTTGGGTGAAAATTTTGTGAGATAATGCACTGACAACACTGCTGTCAGTGATTTTATGAGCAGGCTACATGGACAATAAGTGTTCATTTACGGAGAGCTCTTCTGCAGACAAAGTTCAGAGTCCATGGTTTTCCAGAAATAGAATTTCAAGAAATTCTGGCCAGAATTTGCGTTTGGAGAGTCATGACAATAGTCCAGAAGAAGGTGGTATGACTGTATTTGAATAAATGTAGATTTTTATATATGAATAGATGAATACATAGATTGTTATGCATGACTAGATGTAGATTATTGCACATGAAAAAAATAAAATTCTCTGAGAATAAGCCCTATTGTGTCTTTTAGAGCAAAAATTGATATGACCAGTCTTATTTTATAAGAAACATGGTAATTTATTCCTTTTATTTTTATTTTTTATTTTGTTGAGACAGGGTCTTGCTTTGTAGTTCAGGCTGGCCCTGAGCTCAGCCTCAAACTCACATTACAGCAATCCTCCTGCCTCTGCCTCCCGAGTGCTGGGATTACAGGCGTGAGCCACCACACCCGGCACTGTGATATGTGGTATTGACTGCTGCTGGGCATGAGTCTCCACACCCAGTATTGTATGTGGTTACCGGAACCGAACCTGGGTCCTTGCACTTACAAGACAGGCGCTGGAACCACTGAGCTAAATCCCCGGCCCTCCTTTTATTTTTATAGGGAGGGGACTCATGGCTGATTTTGCTTTGAGTCTTGAAATAGACTTTGGACTTGGATATTTGAGCAGTGCTAGAACAGCTGCGATTTGGGGGGGTTCCTGGAAGTGTACCCAGTGCATTCAACTCTGAGATGGAAAGCCAAATGTTGAGTGCTATAGTTTGGGTCATAAGTGTCCCCGAAAGGCCCATGTATTCAAGGCTCATTCTCCAGCTTGTCACTCTTACGTGATAGTAATGGAAATTTTAATAGTTGTGGGGAGGTCTTCTGGACATTGGGAGCATATGCTTGAAGGGGATAGTGAAACTTTGTCCCTTTTTCTCTTGGTTTACTGTCACAAGGTGAACAGGTTTGCTGTGCCACAGAATTCTGCTGTGTATGTTTCCCTCTAACTCTAGCCTAAAAGCACAAGGTTCTACCAACCAGCTAAACTATGAGCCAGAGTAAACCTCTTGTTGATTGTCTCAGCTATTATGTTACAATAATCAAAGGTTAACATTATCACTTTTTAAAGGATAGTTCTCTTATCACTAGACTTGTTCTAGTGTTACTTTCTATTAACATTATGAAAATAATCTGTGCATTTTTAAGCCCTTTTTGTCCACTTTCCATTTTGTAAAACACTTCTCTTTTTCTGCCTTTTTGCTAATCTCATGCAGGGTTGAGTTAAATGTCAGTTATAGACATCTTCCACGAATGAGTCCTTTAGATGTTATGTTTTGTGAGAATAGATAATCCAGTTTTCTAGTATCTCTCCCACACCTACTATGACCTTAAAAAAGACATGCTGTGGAGAAATTGAAACTGCTGTGCATTGCTAGTGGGAGAATCAATGGTAACTACTTTGGAGAACTATTTAATATTCTCAAGATATCTGCTTTATAACCCAGGAGTAGAATTGCACAGTGCAGACCCAAAGAAATTAAAACAAATGGATCCTTAAAGAAAACCCTTGCAAGAATGTTCATTCATATTTCACTATATTTTAAACAGCCTCTTAATATTTATTACCTCAACTGGAAACAACCCAAAATCCCTACATGAGCAGTAATGAATGATACTAGTCATAAAGGGGGAATACTACTAGACAATAAAAAGGGATAAATTACTGCTGCATGAGTAACCCAGAAACTTTAAATGTATGAAGCCAGACCTATATAGAATTATGCTTCCATTTATGGGCAAAGAAATATATAGTGAAAGAAGTTAGTGTTTGGAAAGGGAAAATGACTAGAAAGATACATTGGGAACTTTCTGAAACAATGATTTTGGCTAATAGTTAAGTGATTTTAATGTACACAGCTATCCGAACTCAAATATGCAGAATCTCTGAATACAAGTTATACCACAGGTTTTTTTTTTTTTAATGGAAAAAGAAAACAGTCCTTTAGGTGTCCTTAGTACCTCATGTGTTTGCATTTCTTCTTGATCATATTTGCTTATTTTGTCCTTGTTATAGAATAGTTAGAGAAAGTCAGCTGCATGGATTAAGAACCAAAGTTTTCTTTGGCTCTTAGAAATATGAACTTAAATGTAGAGTACCCAGCTTTATTAGTTCTAAGGTGAGAAGTTATTCAAGAACTATAATTCATAGATCAGTACTTAGATTTGATGGTTACATTTTCAAGAAAAAAAATGTGCATTGTTATAGAACCTTTTGTTCTATTTTTTCTGTTTTCCAGAACTGTTTTCTAGAATTCATAAAAAGACATATGTTCAACTCTTGGTAGTGTAATCCTGCTCTAATTATTTTTCTTTAAGTTTTTTCAGACAGGATCTCATTTTGTAGTTCAGGCTGGTCTTGAACTTAGCAATCCTTCTGCCTCTGTCTCCCAGTTGCTGGGATTACAAGCATGTGCCACCATACCCAGCATTGTGGTATGTGTTACTGATTGCTGGTAGGTGTGACTCACCATGCTCCAGTGTTGTTGTATGTGTTTACTGGGAATTGGACCTGGGACCTTGTGCTTGCAAGGCAGGTGCTGGAACCACTGAGCTAAATCCTGGGCTTCTAATTATAATTTTGCCAACCACAGTTTATGGCAATATGATACTGTATTTGTAAGCCAAAATTAAAAATGGGTTAAATTTTAAGCAAATGAAAGCTATCAATCCTTCTTTATTCCTGCCTCTTTTTTAGTTTTTGATATAAAGAAATGAGATATTGTTTTCCTTTTTGATTGAAAAATCCCCTTTAAACACTAGTGAATTTGAAAAAGAACCAGGTGATGATATAGCACTTTGCATACCGAGTACTGTCTCTTGATTTGTTTCGTTTTCCTTAATGAAATTAATATTAATTTTAACTGGTTAATGGCTAGGTTAAATACTTAAAAAAATACAATCTGAATTACCCAAAACTGCCTCAGCAGTTTCTCTTCTTTCAAAATTTCAGCTTTTCTAAAACCAATGAAGATGGTAACTTGGGAGGTTTTTCAGTGCTAGTACATCTTAATTTGTTCTTCAGATAGCTGCTTTCTTTTGAGACGTATTGAGAATTAAACAATTTTGAAATTCTACTTTACTTTGATACTTTTCTAGGAAGAAAGTCCTACTTTAGTCTCAGACCCTCATCTAAAGATAAACCTCACATTTGCCTGTTAATAAGGTTTTTACACTGCTAGCTACTGTTTTTGTCAGTGTTTTTGTAGAAATAGCATACTGTAAATTTGGTAAGAAATTATTCCATGTTGAAAGTTTGTCTTGGTGAACACTGTCAAAAGTGTATTTGATGTGTTATTTCTTTGTTGTTCTCCGCCCCCGACCTTTTTGATTTTAAAACAGCATCACAATTATTGGCCACTGACTGGCCTCTGCTTCTGTTTCAAATTATCCCAGAAACAACCGTAAGAATAATGAGGAAGAAATAATCCCTTCACTATGCTTAATTTTTAAAATATTCATTCACTCATTCATTCCTTGATTCATTCAGTGCTGAAGGTCAAACACAGGGCCTTGTTCATGCTAGGCAAGTGCTTTATCCCTGAAATACATAGCAATATCTGATATCAGAATTCGTGGTCAGAATGTACATCATCTCAATTTCATCAAAATGTATTGTAAAGAATATAAACTTCTTGATAAGATAAGTAGGGATGCCAAAATCTAAAACTGTGGCTGCTTGTGTATTTTGCCATTTGCTAACTATTTTGCCTTGGCCCTTTGGATTCTGTCATAATCCTTGACATGGTGTGTAGCTATGAAACCTTTGAAACAAAGATGGCTTGATTCTTGTTTAAGAAAATAACATTATGATGAATTTTATATTTTAACAAAATTCATGATACAGGCACTGAATTTCCCTATCTTTATTTCAGTTTAAGAACAGATATTGACATACTTGTAATCAAAACTTAAGGAAGTAGTATGTCTAATTTTGTTCAGCATTCTGTAACTTTTTTCTCTTTTGATTTACTCTGATGGCTGGAAATCAAGTCAGATTAAACTGTTGTTTCTTTTGACACAAGGTCTTGCTTTGTCGTTCAGACTGGCCCTGGACTTACTTTGTATCTCAGGTGAGCCTTGAACTCACAGCAATCCTCCTGCATCTGCCTCCCAAGTGCTAGGATTACAAGTATGAACCACCACGCCTGGCATTGTGTACTGATGGGTATGATCCATCACTGCCAGCACTGTCGTATGTGGTTATCAGGAATCGAATTGAGGCCCTTGGTGTTTGCAAGGCAGACACTGGAATTACTGAGCTAAGTCCCCAGCCTTGGCTGAGTTTTTAGGATTTTCTGTATGTAGTATCATGTCATAAGCAGATAAAGTTTAACTTCTTCGTTTTCTGTCTTTATTCTGTTTCTTTCTCTTGTCAAATTGTAATGGCTAATATTTACAAGACTTATTTTGAGCATGAGTGGTAATAGTGGACATCTTTGTCTTGTTCCTGAGCTGGGTGTGAAAGATTTTAGTTTTTGACCATTTAGTATGATGTTGGCTGTGGGGTTTTCATAAATAGCTTTTATCTATTTGAGATAAAGACCATCTATTTCAATTGTCTGTATGGCTTGAATCATGAAAAGGTATTGGAGTGAGTTTGTCAATGCTTTTTCTGCATCTGGTGAGATGATAATATAGTTTTTGTCCTTGAGTCTATAAATAGTGTTTTATATTTTTTGACTTATGTATATTGAACCATCCTTGCATCTCTGGCATGAATTCACCTTAGGGTATATGATCTTGATTCTCTGTATTCTGTGTGCCAGTAGCTTATTGAGGATTTTTGCATTTATGTTCATTAGGGAGATTGGCCTGTACTTCACTTTCTTGGTTGGGTCTTTCTCTGCTTTTAGAAGCAAGGTAATAGTTGCTTCCAGAACTGAATTTGGGAGTATTGCTTTCCTTTCAGTTTCATTAGAGTTTGAAAAGTAGTGGCATTGTTCTTCCTAAAGTTTTGTAGAATTCAGCAGTGAAGCCATCAGGATCAGAACTTTTCTTT
>PVIR01034873.1:0-16878 GCA_004026965.1 Petromus typicus | reverse complement strand
TGTGGGACCAATGTCACCTCTGCTGAATGTATGCCTGGTCTTCATGGTTGCTCCTGGGTCAGTGTGCTATAGAACCTGAGCCAGTTACCTCTTCATGCTTTGGGAGGTGTTGCAGATGTTGTTGTGTCACTCAGCTCGGACTTCATGCTTCTGCAATCACCACACACACACACACACACACACACACACACACACACACCTGCTTCAATAGGGTAGGGTGTTTTTTCCAGCGACCCTGGAATTGAGGCCACCAGGCAGACATCTGGCCCACTCTCCTCATTCTTAGATATCAGATCTCTGCCACTGGCAGATGAACTCTGGAGAGCAGCCTGCTGCTTCTGGTAGGGAAAGAGGGTCATATTCAGAAGAAAGATAAAATAGGATCACATTAAGTTAAAGAAATTAATAAGAAATGTTACTGCCAGGCATAGTGGCTCATGCCTGTGATCCCAGAACTCAGGAGGCAGAGGCAGGAGGATTGCCATGAGCTTGTCTAGCCTGGGCTACACAGTGAACTCGGGGCAGCATAAACTACAAAGTGAGACCCTGTTTTTTTTTTTTTAAAGTCACTAACGGCAGTTTTTGCCTCTGCAGTTAAGCCTCCAACAGCGTGGGCATGGAGGTAAAAACCAGGCTCAGGATGGCACCTGAGTCCACAGGCAAAACAGGGGTTTTGTCAGGAACATGAAAGACCAGAGTAATTCACCACTCCACCCGATCAAATACAACAGAGAGATAAGTGGCAGCCACTTAAAAGACTTTTACTAAATACATACAAGTCCTCTTTTACTTAATTTCTTAAATCCATGATGCCCTTCTACCAAGGTTCCCCTCCCCACACTTACTCATCACAAATAGGCAAGAAGAAATCAAATGGCAAGAAAAGAACGTAGAGTTGCCCAGGTTAGGATCAAAGACAGCCAGAGAGCCAACCATTTGGCGATAACTATAGCTGTCCACATGTGGGATGGGAGAAATCACTAGTCCTAAACAAAAAGGAGCTGACACTTTCCGAATAAACTTTTCCTTTAAATTAAACTCTGCCACTAATTCATTACTGTTTACGAATTTACCTTCTGGTAGGACCCCGGTAGCTGCATGTTTCAGCAGAGCACAGGCCTATCCTGGTGTACACACCTTAGACGTGACATTCTGCCAATCCACTATCCTCAGTGTGATCAACTTTCTATTAGTTGGCCAAAGCTAAAATGACCCTGCGAGGCGAGAACACAACGGGACACACAACGGGACACACAACGGTCGGAAGGGAAGACAGGTGAGACAGTTTGCTCGACGTTTATTTACCACAAAAATATGCCGCTCTCTGTCCCCCACCAGAGCAGGTTTTCGCACCGACAACACAGAACCTACGCCCAACAGGCACAGACTTCCGCCCCGCCCCGCCCCGCCCCTCCCCGCCCCTCCATTTGCCCGGTCCCTTCCGCGCCGAGCTTGGTTTCCGGGGGGACTATTCTGCACCTTGCAGCCCGGAACTCTTCACAGAGCGCTTCCGGTAACAACACTTCCGGTGGAGAAGGGTGGCCGGAGTTTATCAAAGGATATCTCCATCGGCGCTGCGGGTTTGGCAGCGGGTCGAGACTGTTGTGTATTTTCGTGGGAGCACCCCATCTGTGCCTTTTCTCAAGTGGAGCCCATCCTGGCCGACAAGGGGCCGGGAGGCCTTCCGTCAGAGCGGAGAGGGCCGGCGCAGGCCAGCGCAGCCAGCTGTCATCTCCAGGCGTCCTGGTTAGGGCGTAGTCCGGACATCTTTGTTGCGCACACGTGTGGCCTAGGGGGGTTTAAGAACGGTCACTCCCTCGCAGGTGAACTTTGGGTGTGGCTGTATGCGCCAGGGTCCTCCATGCCCACGCTGCAGACCTTGGAGTTCTGCGCAGGGCACAACCCAGTTCCACTGGATGCCGCACGCCCAAGGTTTCTGGGCGGTCGCGGAATGTATTATGTAGTGCAACACATGGGAAGTTGGAAATATTCTCATTACTGGTCTTGACGCATTTTAAAAATAAAATAATTCAAGATCATGGTGAGAGAAATGTGACAGGATAAAATGGCAGATGTCAAAAGAGCCCTTTTAGAGACTGAGTACCCAAACCACAGTCCACAACTCACTGATTTATCGCAGAGTGCCAACACACTGCAGTTAAACTTGAATACTGAGGGTTTTGTTTGGCAAAAAACAACACGACGACTCATCTCGACCGTTGACAGAGGGATCTGCGTGCCACTTGCTGAACAGGTGCTAGAGGTTCGCCATGTCGACCCTGCAAGATGGATAAGCTCTTAGCCCTGATATAAAATCAGTCTGAACTTATATTTTTCCTGGGAATGACATAAGCTTTCTTTTTATCTGTATTTCATTGTTAACGTGTAGAACAAAAGCCTTGTTTTCTCTCTTCATAGACAACTGTTATTTTAAATTTCTTCCAAAAATAAATGAGGCATTTGAAAGAATGAAACTTGTACAGAGCCATTTTCAGTGCACTGGCCCCTATAGATCAGGAGGCTCACTGTGCTGCTCTGGTCCTGTAGTTCCTGCTGTTTTCCTGTACATACAGCTCCTCTGGAGAGAGCTGTAGCTCCCACTCGGGGTTCATTATGACCACAGTTATGCAGGAGGAGGCTGCACAGTGAAGAGAAAACAAAAGAACTGACTTCAGGCCTTTGTTCTGTCTTGTGCTGGGTAAAGTTTCAGCTTTGGCAAGAACTGTTAAACAAGCACCCCTCTGGGCATGTGGTCTGTTTTAATTAAATTTAATTGTAATATTAGTGGACATCAGGAAATATCCATTAAAAAGATATGAACCTTATTTCAACTAGTAACACTTCACAGTTTTTGTCTTTCCACCTTATGTTGCACCCATTTGGAAATGACAAAAAATGCTACTTATATGATTCCTGATTTGTTATTATATAAAAAATTATTTGAAACTAGATATTTTTAAAGCTCATATTAAGGAAGGTAAGCTGGGTCCTGGGTAGTGCTACCTCAGCTGCTCTACACTTGTACTCTCTGGCAGCCTTGCAGTACCTTGTCGCTTATCCGAGAAAGTTGGCCACATTGCATCCCTCCATTGCCTCATGCAGAACTGCTGATTTCCCCCTTATCACCTTTGTAGAGATACTCCAAGAGACACAAGAGGGGTTATTTTTAGGTGATATTTCTTCTGAAGTCATGCTAGAACTTCTTTTGGGGATAATCTTATTTTCAGGGAAATAAGGCCCTGTTTCCCTCCAAAGAAGACCTTGACAGAGATGGAAAAGATGCCAGCCCCAATCAACTGATCCTTGCCTTACCTGCCAGTACAGAGCGGCTATTGAGAAGAAAGTAGTGAGGTCTAATTTCCATGGCCTGATCATCGTCGTGGTAATGAGCAGCTATTCGTTACAGTTGAGGTTTATTTTCCAATTAGGTCTCATTTTGGGAGAATACACGGTAATACACCTAGCCTACCAAATATAGCTGTATAGTACATTGTGAAGTGTTGGTTGTTTACCCGTGTGATTGTGTCCTCCGGCCCAGTATTGTCAGATACAACATATTGGTAGCCTGGGAAAAAAAATCAAAATTCAAAGCACAGATTCTGCTAAACGCGTATTGGTTACATAGGTCAAAATAGCATGCTAAATCATAAATCAGGCCAAAAATTTCAAATTTTTATAGCTCTTAAAAATTATTGAATATAGAAAAGAATGAAGGGCTGAATCAATAAGTATATAAAAACAGACAATAAATAATGACAAAAAATCAACAGATAACAAATATATTTTAAATGGTTTAAATACTTTAATATCTGAAGACTATAACATGAAATAAATGATAAGCAATGTTAAAATACAAAATTACAACAAATATAGTTCAGCATGTCTTAACTAATCTTAACTAATCTTATTTGCATTCCCAGAACCAGAAAGTAATCTGGGCCAGAAATGATTCAGAATGCTTATTAATCATATGGCAGGTTTTGATTCTAGCCACAGTAAAGGAAGTGAACAGAAGATGGAAATAAAGTCAACATTCTGATTGGTTGCAGGTTACTGTCTGATTTGATTGCAGCTGCTGTGATTGGCTGAAACTTGGGTACTTCTTACAAGAGTAAGTTATAGTCTGCACATCAAGTTAAGTTGCAGTTCACTGTGTATAAAGAAACCTTTAGGGACAAGCTTAATACATTTAAGAGGAACAGTTTAGGTCAATCTTAGTTCAGTTTAATAATTGAAGTTTTTTTCTGTGGATAAAGGAAATTAAAACAAAAGCCTACCTGTATTCTACGTGAGTTCAGGATGTAATCTATGAAGCAATGTGCAGCAAATAGAACTCAGTTCTGTTTATAAGACAAAGGGCCATTAATCTTGAGAAGTTATATAGATCCTGGTTAAAAATAGGAGAGGCTGGGCCGGAGATTCAGCTCAGTGGTTCCGGCACCTGCCTAGCAAGTGCAAAGTCCTGAGTTCAATCTCCAGTACCACATACCATAATGGCAGATGGGTGACCACGTCTGTAAGCCCAGCATTTGGAGAGGCAGATGCAGGAGGATTACCAAGAGTTCAAGTTTCGCCTGGGCTACAAAGTGAGTTCAGGACCAGCCTTAACTACCCTGTCTCAAAGTAAATAAATAAATAAATATTTAAAAAATAGGAGACTCTGGGAGAATTATGGCAGCTGGCTATAGAAGTGGCTAGGGTTTCTGTTAGGCTTTTTTATAGGTGGCCCCAATGCATTGTTGTTGGATATGACTTCATTAATAAAACTACTTTCTTAATTTTATGTATTTTGAGAAGACTGTTTCTGTAGTTCATTCCTCAACACTAGTAAAAGACCTGTGGAGGAACTATTCTTACTGTCCCTAACAGGTAAAGAAAATGGACAAGTACTGCCCAGGTGAACAGACTGGTAGTGTCAGAACGCAACTCCTGTTCTAAAGCACATTCATCTAAAGCCCTGCTGATGTGGTTGCTGGTCACATCTGTGGGACCTTTCAGGTTCCTGTGACTCCAATTTAGAGTTGTGAATTTGGACAAAATCAGTGGGAGCATTGTTTTCTAAACTGTGAAGAGACATAGAAGAAATATAAATAAAATACTTTGGGCCATTCATTTAAGGTCAAAGTGAAAGATGTTATGAACTGCAGGTGACCCAGACATCCTCCCTGGGAGGGCTGGGCCCCTGTGTGGGCGCAGGACACTACCTGAGTGTCCTATGAAGAAAAGGCAGCATCTCGTGGGGAAACCAGAGGTGTCAACAAAATCTGATGGTGATTGCTAGGTCCAGTCATTTTCTTTTCCAACTTGATGATTTTGCTTTTACTTGCATAACTCACATGCCACCCTGTAATGTATAACAGAAAACCACTATTGTAGAAGAAGCCACCATGGGGCCACACTACCACTCATGTTCCTGTATCATAAATCTGAACATGGGTTGTTTAGTCCAAACAGTGGTTAACAGGTCATTAAATTAGAAATGTCACAGCTCACAGCATTCACAGATCTGGTCCACTGCTGTGTTTTTCCCTGAGGACTTTCAGAGACCCTCCCCAGCCTCTTGTAGCCTAAGTCCACAGGAGCCATTGAGAAAGTAAAAGATGCTCCTTTGTTTTTCTGTTATGTTCTGTCTCAGTTTCTCTGCAAGCTTTGACTTTCCTCTCGGATGATTCATGGTTCCTGAGGCTTCACTTCCCTGCTTATTTTCTTCCTCAAGTCACTGTTTTTCAGTGTCTGAATTAATTATTCAGTGGGGCATTAAGGGGCTCCAAATAGAGATGTGATCTAAGAGTAAAATTCTCATGAAATTTAGAAAACTGACAACCAAAAGCAAGTTAAATATTTAATTAGTAATTGTATCAACATGTTTAAATGATATGAGTTTGGATATGCTGAGCTACATAGGAGAGATTACTGAAGTCAATCTCAGTGCTTTAATTTGCATACTGAAAAATTTTAAAGGTGGCCACACTCTTACTCAGTTTCATACTGCTTGCTGATTCTCAAGAAAAACAAGTAACATTTATTTTGGTGAAAAGCTTTACTATTCCATTCGACCCAGCTATTTATTTCTAAGTATCTTCCTTTCAGGATTTTTGGAGAATTAAAGACATCATACAAGACATTCTTGCACAATTCGTAATAGCTGAATTTTGGAAGTGGCCTACATATCCAGCAAGCAATAAATGACTAAAGAAAATGTATTTATAGCAGTGAAATACTACTCAATCATAAAGAAGGATAAACGAGTCATTTGTACAAGAATGGATGTACCTTGACACCTTAATGCTAATTTAAATAAGTCAGACACAGAAACAAATATAGCATGACTTCTCTTATATGAGGAACCTCCAAAATAAATAATTTAATGAGCAAAATAAAAGACATAATAGGTAATAGGGATCTTGTGCGAAAGGAAAGAGGACCAAGAGATAGAGGGGGGTTTTTAATTTAATTTTTTTGTTTGGTTTTTTGAACAGGGTCACACTATGTAATTCAGGCTGGCCTTGAACTTACTGTGTAGCCCATGCTGGCCTCAAACTCTGGTGATCCTCCTGCCTCGGCTTCCAGAGTACCGGGATTATAGCCTTGCACCACCATGTAGGGGATTTTCAGAGGTGTGTTATATATACACACCAACTCCTGACAAGGAATGTAATCATTAGGTACTACAAACATGTATTAATAAATATAAACATTTAAAAAGCAGCTAGTTCCAAAGGACGTGGAGGGGGCTTCTCACTGATTCAAATCACCATCTTGTATTTGTGCAAGGGCTACTACAGTAAAGCAGGAAAGAAAGGAAATGCACTGAGGTAACACGAGCTCTAGCTTGTTTTATCCCTAGGTCATTCTCCTCATCTTTGGCTCAGAAGCTCCAGTCACAGCCATGCACATGGGAGATCCCAGGAGCCAGAGGGCCACGGAATCCACTAGGGGTGCAGGTTGGCTGAGTTGGACGTGCACTCACGGCATGCTCTAGACAGGTGGCCAGGTCAAGTTAGGTCATTGGAAAGAGAGGGAGAGTGAGAGAGCAAGAGAGAAAGAACCAAACATGGCTCGCTTTAGCGCATGCGCAGTACTGGGTCATCATCCAGAACAGTTTGGAAGTAGAGAATGAAAAACATTAGAAAGCTCCCAGGATTAACTCTCTAAAGATCTGAGAGAGGAACAGTTTAGAGGCAGGTTGAAGGTAGCAGGCAGAGAAAGAAGAAAAGGGGTTCTGAGGGTGTGAAAGCACAAGGTTTTAGGGGGCAGCAAGGGACCCGAGCCACAACCCCACTGGTTTCAAGTGTGGTCAGGAACCGATTTCCGCAGAGACAGGGTGGACAGCTGGCCCAGCACCCACCAGACCTCCTACTCCTTACAGTTCTTGCCCACAGGGCCGCAATCTTGGCCCTTCGAAGCTTTGGTGCCGCTGTGCGCAGGGCCGGACATTTCTGCTGTTGGCATCTGCTTTCCTATTCCCTCACGTCATCTTCAGAGTGTGAGTATGGATACAAGGGAGCAGTCATGTATTCAGTGGATCGACCCTCCTGCTCAGGAAGTATGAGAACAGCCACAGTTGGGGGCTTCACGGAACACCTCTGAGGACACATATCTAGTTATCTGTCGATGGGCAGGACGCAGCCTAGCAGGCACTAGAAAATGAGGATAAGGATTTCAGCTGATGGCGCAGAGCAGTAGAGTGCAGATCACTGCACAGGTGCTACAGAGAGCACACCACCATAAACAGAGAGGCGGAGGGCCAAGGCCTAGCACAGAGGGATCTTGGGGACAGAGTGTGAGCTGGGAGGACGCTATCAGCTGCCTGGACCTCTGCTGGCCTCACAACCAAGGGACTCTTTACTGGCACATGTCACCTCCTAGGTTTCAGGCAGGTAGGGTGGGCGTGAGTCTCACTAAAGACCCCAGCCAGGGTGCACTGGCTCCAGTGACAGTAAATCTGAGCAGATGAATGTTGAATGAGAGCTTCTTGGCCTCTTGGAACAAGGAAGCTAAAGCTGGCATTTCCAGGGACAGTTTAGGTGCTCAAAGTCAGAGCAGTTGAGCGTTTCCAGCCTTCTGCATGGAAATCAGCAGCAAGAAGCCATTTTTATCGTGAAACTTGACCATTTCTTGGCCAAAGACCAGGAAAAAAAGACCACTGGTGAAGGACTTTGTCTTATAGATCAATCATGTTAAGATGAAAGGTGTTCTTTCCAGAAACTCCTCTCCTGAGAGTCCAGAATGAGTCATTTGATGACTCTTAGCTGAAAAAGATTGGATGTTCCTGAAGGAAACACCAAATTCCCCCACTAGGGATGACAGCATAGGGTTAGAGCTACATCATAAGGGAGAACAGGTGGGGACTATAACAAGTTCTGGATGGGGACTGTGAATTCCTCCTCAGTCTTAAGACAGTTACCTGTGGTAATTTGTGACAGTAGCAACAAGGAACTAACAGTGTCCTACATGAGGAAACACTGATCTACAATAGGCCTTTGATCCACACATGTAATACTAATCAAAAAGAAAAGAAAGACACTAAGCCTGTGTGCTCCTGAAGGAAGAACAGTTCTGATGATTCACAAGCCAACATTTGTATTCTGCCTCTGCAATTCTGCCACCTGTGCCCATTACCAAATGTGAAAACCTCACTCATTTTCATAAACAGCAAAAGGCAATTTTAGCTACAAAGCAATGGGAATAGTTTGCTGGAGTTTTTTTTTTTTTTTTTTTGAGACAGGATCTTGCTTTGTAGTTCAGAATGTCCCCAAACTCACTATGTAGCCCAGGCCAGCCTTGAACTCACAGAAATACTCTTGCCTCTGCCTCCTGAGATTATAGGCATGTGCCACCATGCCTGGCATTATGATATGTGGTACTGGGGATTGAATTTAGGAACTTATGCTTGCCAGGCAGATGTCAGATCCACTGAGTTAGATCTCCAGCTCTTGCTGCAGGGTTTTTTTTTTTTTTGAGACAGGGTCTTGCTTTGTAGTTCAGACTGGCCCTGAGCTCAGCCTCAAACTCACATCACAGCAATTCTCTTGCCTCTGCCTCTCGAGTGCTGGGATTACAGGTGTGAGCCACCATGCCCAGCACTGTGGTATGTTGTACTGGTTGCTGCTGGGCGTGAGTCTCCATGCCCAGTATTGTATGTGGTTACCGGGGATTGAACCCAGGCCCCTGTGCTTGCAAGACAGGTGCCGGAACCACTGAGCTAAATCCCCAGCCCTCTTGCTGTAGTTTTTAAAAAGAGGGTAATGCACATGTTTAAAATAGTTCTGATTGGCTGGTTGAAAAACTTATGACAAACTCACTACAGGAAACTGGGTCTGCAGTCTGGACCAGCTGAGAGAGTTCTTTGTACCCTATAGACTTTTGTGTGTATGTTTTAAACTACTTCTCGAGTTTTACATTTTCACATGTCCTGTGCCATGATCATGTATGTCCACCCTGCGTAACACAATCAATCACCTAAGGAGAAAGAAGTACAAACATAGGAGGAGGTTGATATAGGCCAAGAGCCACACACCTGAGAAAGCATGAAGCTGCTCTCCTTCAGCCCAATCTCAGGGGAGCAACATCGCCATCTATCTGTTAGGTTTCCACTATGCACTGTACTCCCTTTCTGAGCCATGCTGCTCCTTACTGGAGATAAGTTCTGCAGGGTTCAATGAAGGAACTGTAGAACCCACCATAACTTACTGGCTGATAGATTGGTTTGGGTTATGGTATGGCTTGTGACCCTTTGTCCCTGGTCAGTCCTTCTGGTCGAGAGTATGTGCGAGAGCCTTGGTGTTATGACCTAATACAGGTGGTGTTATGACCTAATAGAGGTGTTCTGTCACAGACTGACCAGTGTGCTCTCTACTTCCTATTTTCTCCTGAATCTGAAGAAAGCTATCGGCCATTTGACTTTGAGCTACATTACAAAATAAAATCATGTATGAAGAGATTCTAAGTCCGAAATGAGTTATTTCTGGGAGTGAAGGATCTTTGGCATAAGTGAAAATCAGGTGGTAAAATTTTCTTTCATGAGACTTAGTAACATTAGGGCAGGCAGAGCTTGTCTGTATGAGACATTCAAATCACTGTGTAAGGTACTCGTTGTGTGAGTCTGGGGACACTTTCTACTATTTCATGGAACCAATCATGGCAACTGTTGTGCGCAGAAAGTCTTGTGCTCATTGTTGCTATGGTCTGAACTAACTTCACCAACTGTTCCCCTTCTGTGCCCTCTCACAAAAATGGATTTGCAGCGAAACAGTGCGGGCTAGTACAAAAAATATTAATAAGAAAAATCTATAATGCAATACTATATTAGAGAGTCTTTTATAATAATGTACATAGGTTGTCTATGTCTCTAGTTTTTCAAGTTTATAAATTACTTGGTTTTTGGTATCAGGTTATAGCAACAGAAAACAGACAAAAACAGACAGTTATGACATCATGAAGTTATGCACGGTGACTGAGGCTGGGGAGTGTAGCTGGACCAGAAGCAGTCCTTTGATGCTTTTGTTTGTGTTGTACATGCCAGTGTAGGGGAAAATATGTCTCTGGGGACACAAGTATATTTTTTAACCCCTCGTCGCCACCCCTCTTTACTTGTCCACACTTTATCTCTCCACTCATTTAGTTAATGTTTATCATCAGAATCTTCTCTTGCACCTCCATCTCATACACATCCTTGTTTTTATTTTTCAATATTTCCTTCTAGGAAGAAGTCATTTTCATGATGTTATTTGCATGTTTTCTGTGGTTGCTGTTTTCATGTGGTTAGTTTGCATTTGGCTTACTACATTTACAGCAGCATTTTCCGTATTCCTTATTGTCTCACAATAGTTTCATCTGTAAGGGTTGGTTGTTTCCATTTAAAAATAAGGACCATTCTTTTGAGTCCTACTTACTTTTGGATTTTTAGCTGTTTTCAGAGAATAAATTCTTTTAGTGGGAAAAGTAGGTCAAAGCACATAAATGTCCACATGTCTTAATTGCCTATCCCAGCTAAACTTCAAACCTCTAAGCTCATAAAAGTGATGGTGACCCTCGTTCTTAATATGCAAAGAGTGTTTTCAGAGAGCACAGTATAAAACCCAATGGGAGAATAACATATTTTAATAAGCAAATGATACATGCTTGGCCCCCGTGATAATTAAAAACATGTAAATTCAAGGAAAAAAATTTGTCTTATAACCCCGGATTGACAAATTTGTTCACACCTCTTGATGGTGAGTTCTGGGGAAACAGTCATTGCCATTGTATTCTATAAAGTTAAATTAATTGTCAAAAATTTAGAGGAGGCTAATTTAGCGTTTGCTGTCACAACTGAAAATACACATGCCTTTTTTTTTTTTTTTTTTTTGAGACAGGGTCTCGCTTTGTAGTTCAGGCTGGCCCTGAGCTCAGCCTCCAACTCACATCACAGCAATCCTCCTGCCTGTGCCTCCCAAGTGCTGGGATTACAGGCATGAGCCACCACGCCCGGCACTGTGGTATGTGGTACTGGTTGCTGCTGGGCGTGAGTCTCCACACCCAGTATTGTTATGTGGTTACCGGGGAATCGAACCTGGGTCCTTGCGCTTGCGAGACAGGCGCCGGAACCACTGAGCTAACTCCCCGGCCCAGGGGTATAGGTTTTTAACCCCTTGTCGCCACCTTGGTAAAGAGCTTCCCTACCTTGTATGAGGTCCTAGGTTTGATTGCCAGCCCTGATTCCCAAACTGCACATATCTTTTCACTAAGCAATTCTATTCACAGGACTATATTCTCCAGACTTACAAAAGTAGATAGAGATAAAGGAAAAACTGTATTCACTTTGTGAGTGCAGGTGCATTATGTAAACACAGTCGGAGTCCACTTTTGTTAAACTGAGGAACAGGAAATATCTATGGTACTTCACTTTATATCTTTCATAGCATTCATATTAAAATAATGTATTAGCTTTGAATATTAAAGAAAACCTTCTACTTAAAAATAGCTAATAATATATATTTTAAAAACTATTTAGAAAGGGGCCACTTGAAAATTTATTCACATAGGGGCGCCAGGGTTGTTTTTGTTTGTTTGTTTGTTTGTTTGTTTGTTTGTTTTTCTTTTGAGACAGGGCCTCACTTTGTAGTTCAGGCTGCCTTGAAATACAGCAATCTGTAGCACAGGCCTTGAACTCACAGCAATCCTCCTGCCTCTGCCTTCTGAGTGCTGGGATTACAGGCATGAGCACCACACCTGGTATTGTGATATGTTATACCAGGAATCACACTCGAACTCGGGACCTTGCCTTTACCAGGCAGGTGCCAGAATCACTGAGCTAAATCTCCAGCCCAAGCTGCAGTATTTTCTTTATTATAGAACTTTCCACTGAGCATGTTCTTTTTTCTCCCTCTGTGAATCATCTAGTGAGAAAAGTGTTGGTCTAGAAGAATTATCAAAAAGTATCATTACTGTTCACTATAGTACTGGATACTTAGGCCAGAACTATCAGGCAAGAGAGGAAATAAATGGGAATATGTATAGGAAATGACTTCAGAGTACTCTTATTTTCAGATGATGCCATCCTATAAAAAAAATCTAGCAAAAGATTCCTACAACTAATAAACCAATTCAGCAAAGTAGGGTACAAGACTAGCACATTAAGAAATGGCATTTCTGTACATCAAAAATGAATTCACTCAGAAAGATATCAAAAATAATACCATGCCAGGGATTTAGCTCAGTGGTTTTGGCGCAAGGTCCTGAGTTCGATCTTCGGTAACCACATATCACAGTGCTGGACGTCGTGACTGTAATCCCAGCACTTGAGAGGCAGAGGCAGGAGGATTGCTGTGAGTTTGATGCTAGCTTGGGTACACAGTGAATTCGGGGCCAGCCTGAACTACAAAGTGAGACCCTGTCTCAAAAACAAAGCAAAACAAACCAGTAAACAAAAACAATACCATTCACATTAAGCTTCCAAAATTAAATACCAAGGTATTAACTGAGGAAGTGAAAGACCTCTGAAATGAAAACAGTATTCTGAATAAAAAGATCAAAGAGAACACAAGAAAATGAAATACATTCTCTGTTCCTGTAAAAGCAGAGCTAACATTGTCAAAATATCCATATTACCAGAGACCCAGAGTAGCACAGACAATCCTGGGCAACAAGAACAAACCAGGAAGTATCACAATCCTTGATCTCAAGTTGTATGACAAAGCTACAATGATGAAAACAACATAGAATTAACTGACACAAAAACAAACATATAGATAAGGGAACAGAACAGAGGAGGTAGAAATAGCCCTGGATGCATTCAGACATCTGCTCTTTGACACAGGTGTCAGTGATATACAGTACATAAAATAGAGCTTCTTCAGAAACTAGTGCTGAGAAAGCTGGCTATCTACATGCAGAAGACTGAATCTTCTCTCACCATGAATTTAAATAAAATCAAAATGGAACAAAGACCTAAACATTAAAACAGAAATACAACTTGCTAGAAGATAAAATGGGTAAAATTCTTGAAAACATAGGCATAGGCAAGGACTTCCTGATCAGAACATCAACTGCATAAGAAATAACATCAAGAATCAATAAATGAGATTATATCAGATTTTAAAAGCTTCTTACAGCAAAGGAAACAACCATCAGAGTGAAGAGACAACCTATAGAATGGCAACATTTTTGCCAGCTCCTCTTCAGACAGAGGACTAATATCTAGATTATAAAAAGAACTCAGAGAAATTAAATCCCCAAAAGCAAAAGACTCACTTAAAAGATGGGCGACTGAAATGAATAGACAATACTCAAAAAAGCAGAAATGAAACAGAACTACATAAAATAATGTTCAATATCTTTAGCTATGAGAAAAATGCAGGTTAATGCAACACTGAGATTTTATCTTACTCCAGAAAGAATAGCTGTCATCAAGACACCAAAAAACAACAAACGCTAAAGAGGCTGTGGGAAATAAGAATCATAGTTCTGGTGGGAATGTAAACCAGTAAAACCATTATGGAGATTTCTAAAAATAAAAAACAAAACAGAAAACACCCCCACACAAAATCAAAACAAACCCCTAAAGGTAGAAATTCCATTTGATCTAGTTATTCCCCTTGTAGGTATCTTTCCCAAAGAGCTAAGGACATCATATTACAATGACACATACCTAGTCATGTCTAAAGCTGCACAAATAGTACTGGCTAAATCCTGGAGGTAGCCTCTATGTCTACCAACAGATGAATGGATAAAAAGTGTACTATTTACCCACAAAAAGATACATTTGAGTAATTTTTAGAAAACTGATGCACCTTGAGACCATAATGCTCAGTAAAATAAATCAGACTCAGAAACTTAAGTTTTTCTTTCATGAGAAGCCCAAAGTAAAAATAAACTTAAGAACAAAATAAAGGACAAAGAAGAGGAAGCTGAAAGATCTTTTGCAAATCAAAAGGGGATCTAGAGACAGAAGGAGGTGGAATAGAGAGGAAGAGGAAGTAAAAAGAATGAAGATATGATTATGATATATCCATGTGCCAAGTCCCCAGGATGAATGTATTCATTATGTATCAGCACGCAAACAGGAATCAATAAAGAAAAAAAATACCATTTTGTTCTAACTGAACAAGTTCTGGAACATCTCCACGTTGTGCTGGAACCTGGGTAGGAAGGCAAAATGCTTATTACTCGTGGGTGAGAAACACTGAAGTCCCCCAAATTTCAGTGACCATGATGTAGAACAAAGCCAGAGCTCCAGACCACACTGTTTACTGTGAATGTGATCAAGTATGCCCCAGGACCTGCACAGTGGCATCTCTTCCTCTGACTTGCTCTTAATTGTTCGTAGTATTTGTTCCGTCATGTCTTTTAGTGGCAACAACATTGCCCAACAGACCAAAGGTGGGTCAAGGGTGAAAGCCTTGGCTAACCCTCAGGAGGCTCACTGGGGCTGAAGGTCTCCTGTTTTTCAGAGACAGGAGGACATCGAAGGATTTCTTAGTAGCAGCCTAAGAGAAGCAAGCAGGTAGCTGCAACTTTGGGTAATAAGAGGGGAAAGGAAATCTGGCTGTCAGTGAAGCGAGCAAACCACCATTGTCCCAAGAAAATGAGACAGAGAGACAAACTGGATGAGACTGGTGCAAGCAGACAGTGACAGATCTAACCAAAAACCCTAAACTATATTGTACCTTCATTATAGTGAGTTTCTCTAATAAACACAATAAAATCTGCTTCCAGAGAGGGGATTTAACACCTCTGTAAGCACAATTTGGCGCATGAACAAATTTATACCCCTGCAGGAATTAACTTCTGTTCTGTTTGGAAAACTCCCCCAGTTTTAGGGAAAAAAGACCTTTGGAACTCCCATAAAAGTGGACTATATCCTTTGTAAGGGGCTTCCCTGACTATGGAGTGGCTTTTCATTTCCTCTTTCCTGAGACTGCCTATGGCTGCAAGCTTTTTTTCCTACCATATTTTTTTTTACTCTATAATAGGTCCATATTATGATTTCTATCTCATGTGGAAAATGGCCCCCACTGCCTGGTGACTCTCCTATTCCTGAAAGTTTGCCTGGGTAACAATCATTGCCTAACAAGTACTATCCAATTGTGCTCCACCCACTGACCCATCCCCATGGGTGTGAATGATAGAACAAGGTCCAAGGCCAAAGCCAATCAGAAACAAAGCTAAAAAGTCTATCATTTCCATTGTCATCTGGAAGGAACCCAGAGAGAGCTCCAGGGACCATCAGGAAACCTATATGTGAGCTCTCTTGCTCCCCTTCCAGGAACAGCTTCCTGAGAACTCACAGAATTTTTCAGAGTGTGAGTAAGACACAATCAGCCAGTCCTACCTGGAAGCTAGACTGTCTCTTGCTCTTAGTACCCTGAGGAAAAGACATTTTGCAGTAAGCATGTTTTAGTTTAGTACACATGCCAGCTTCCAAAAACTATATATTTAACATACTTGCCTGCAAGGTACTAGTGTTGATCAAGTTGTTCCTCTTTTTGCCCTTTTGCACCTGCATCTCCCTTCATATTCACTGGTTCTTGATCCTAAGAGAGCTTCTCAGCACTGTATCATCCTACCTCTTTCTCTTCCTCCTCTTCATTTACAAAGCATGCTGCTTTCTAGTCTTAACAGACTGTAACTGTTTTTATCTTTCTGCTGCTCAAAACAGTGTCCTCCCGTCTACTTAAAAATATCTATTCATTTTGGTGCCCTAAAACTGCATCTATCAATCAATTTAAGAGCTGAAAAAAAAGCACAGAAATTGCTGATGTGGGGGAAAATGTGCAAGAATTGGCAGGGATAAGGGAAGGAAAGAGCCAAACACTAGTAGGAACTTCCCATGAAGCATATGAGGTACGATTGAAACAAATGGTGAATGTTTAAAGAGCAAAATTATCACAGTAGAAGACACACTGCCATTTCCCTCCCTGAAAATATCAGCCCTTACTTATCCAATTATTTTTGCCACTTACTGAAACAGTTCTGGAAAGCTTTCGTGTTTCTAGTCGCATTGTTGTGGCTGCCTCACTCTCCTAAACAGATTGAAATATTTGCCTTTCACGGTCTTTTGGACATTAGGGAAGAGGTAGAAGTCTCACAGAGCCATATCCAGTGACCAAGGTAAATGAAGATAGGCTTCATTAATGTTTTTATGAGTTTTTCTGTAGGACAGCACTCTGCAGCAGCACTCACCATATTTTTTAATCGCACCTTCTAAGAGACACAAAACAGGATTTCCAGAACTGCTTTAGAAATTAGCAAGAAATATGGTACTATCTATGATTTATATCTAGATGTTCCCCAAGAGCCTCATGCATGCACAAGTGGGGCGTTTGAAGGGTGATTCAATCACAGTAGCACTGTAACTAAAGGTGATGTTAGGATATACGACCTGATCAGAAGAGG
>PVIR01034872.1:0-16872 GCA_004026965.1 Petromus typicus | reverse complement strand
ATGTTTACAAAGAGGAAGAAAAAAACACTTATTAAACTGGGATAAATACGAACATTTGGAGCTATGAATTACAAGAGCAAACTAACTTTAAATGCCTCCTGCAGACACTCTGAAAATATTACTGATTGATCTATGAAAACGACTTGTTCTAATACCAAAGCTGATAAAGCAATTATGAGAGGAAAGAATGTGATGAATCCAGCACAGTGAACTGAGGTGCACAAGTCAGGAGGCGGCGACCTTGGAGTCAATCTCAGGTCTACGCGACATCCGGGCTTCTCATGGCTTTGTTACTCTCTGCTGCTATATACGACCTCAAGAGCTGACTCATTTCTTTATTTAAAAAGAAAAACATGAAATCAACAATTAGTTGTGGTATTGAGTGGAAATGAATTCTATGATGATATGAAGCAACGTAGTAGAAATTTTACTTTAGTGACAAAATTGTTTAAGTAATAATATAAATGACCCTACGATGGGTATTGTAAAGGGGTGGTTTCGCATTTCCAAGTTCACTTAACCTTCTGGGGGTAGACATTACATAATACATTGCCACTCCACACTGCAGGGATCTGAAGTCAGTGTGTAATGTCGAGGACTGTAAAGACGTGTTACACTCCACAAAGCCCAGGGCAACACTACTTCAGAGTCGTCTTGCCAAGAGAGGGGTGTGGCCTAGGGAAGGCATTTGTTTTCCAGTACAGTCGTGCTACAGCAGTTAAATATTAGGATATTTTTACTCCAAGTTATTTCCTTTCCATTTGTTTTGATTTGATAGTCCACTAATTCATCTAAAATATATTCTGGAATGTTAATATTACACACTGATATAATGGAAACTCAGACACTTTTCTGTTTATTATATCTCCAAGTACAGTTTGCTGAATGTCATTTCAGGGGACTGAAAGGAAAACAGATATTACAAACAGAGCTTACTGAACGTGTAAGTTTAAAGCTGGTACTTCCAACAATAAAAGCCTAAAGATCCTACCCGTGTCAAACTTTCATACACTCCTACCCCAAACCTCTGTTTCTTCTCTGATGACACCTACTCTTAGGAAACTCTACACTGTCTACCACCAGATCGCAGTACCCAGGCTCACTTCCTTTGCTGTGCTCGGGGCCTGAGACCACCATACAATCCAACATCGGCACTAACCCGGGAAAAGTCAAAGTAACGCGACTCCACAGTAGGGCGCCACCTAGTGCAAAGGGAGGGGGTACTACATCAGAACCTTGTCAAGCGCTGAGGGAAATCAGGTCCACAAAAGCACATCTGGGCTGAAACACTTTTCCAGCATTGCCAGTCTGTTTACAACCCCACAAGTGGCTGGCATTCTAGTCATAACTCCAAGCTTTGGTCTTAAGGCTGAAATTCTGGTCGTGACCCACACCGTTCGTATAAAGCCGGTCGTAACTCGAGGGTCCACAGTAGTACACTTGGCCTGTGGCCTCTCCTTCCCACAGCTCCGCCCGCCCCACCCCCGAAGGTGCTGTGCTTTTCCTTGGGTGACTTTTCTCTCCTCAGCAGTGTTCCCAGTTTACTTTGGCTTTTAAGAGCTGCTGAAAGCCAAATCGAGGAATATCTAAACATGAATTCAGGTCCAATTAATTCATCCACAGAAAAACACACCGCGTGTATTTCTTTACATTTTAAACTTTAGGGCAAAAAATTTAGAAAGAGAACTATTGAACAAAACATGAGGAAAGAAGAAAAAAGAAAGAAAGCTTTATTTGAACCATACAAAATTATAGATCTGGCGGCACTGGCTTCGCTTCCACCCCTCCAGGAGCCTGTGATTTAGCGTATTGTCCCCCACTGCACGCACCAACGCTCTACTCTGAAAGAGCGCTGGGTGAGTTTATTGGAAACCGAATAAATCACTACAGAAACAGTCTCCAAAGCCCAGAGATAATCCTGCAGGCTGACCAGTATCAAGATCTGAATACTGAAACACACCAGCCCAAATTTAGATACCACAATGATATTTTTAGTTATAGCAGAATATATCACCATATAGCTCCTCTGCATCGAGTGCATAAAAATAAAAGGAGATCTAGTTTCCCACCTCACACTCCTACTAAAACAACTTGCAATCAATTAACGTTGTCAGCGGCAGAACTCAATTTTCTCCCCTGCGTGTGGAGGTGAGCGCTCTGAACAGGCTGCTAGTTCCCGGGGAGAGTGCGGCTGAGTGTTTCTAAGCAACCCGGTTCCATCAGCTTCCCTGACGAAAACAAGGCGAAGAGTCTGAACTGCCGCTGACAGGGCTCTGAATACTAATAACAGGCAGGAGGAAGGGCGGAGGCCCCCCACCCTCCCGAGCTGTAAATAAATTCTAATTAAAGCCTCCTCTGCGACCCACAGAGCCGAGCCCAGGCTGCCCAGAGTCCTCTGGTGACTGCCCATTCACCTGCGGTGAGCTCATTAATACACCTGTACAGTCAGTTTAGCAAATGATTCCTGTGTGTTTTCTAGAAATTACCTTGAGAAAAGAGGGGGGAAAAAAACCTTCAAAGCATGCCCATTTATTAGGTGTAGAATTTGTCTAATCCTCTTAGGAACATTTTGACTGACCACAGTCTTAAGTTGGTGTCTCTGCCCAAAAGGGTCTGCACTGAGACAGCCCCGAGTCCGAACCGAGCACCCTTCAGAGGGCTGGACGCACAGAGCACAAGTCCAGAGCGCAGAGGACCAGAGACGCGTCCCGGCTCCGGAACCATCACCGGACCGGACCAGACAGGACCGGACCGGACCGCACCGGACCACACCGGACCGCTGCGATAACATGGCCGTCAGGGGACGCATCCCTCTTTCCGCATAAAAACTCTGTAGAGCTCTGAGAAAATAATGTTTTTCTTTAAATTGCAAATCAGAGCTTTATGTGTCATGAATAGAAAATATTTTTGTTGTATAAACTGATACTAAAATAGACTTTTAGAAACGACACTACCTCAGAATATTTAAACTACATTTTGATGACAATACTGTGGGGAAAATGAAAGGATTTAATAAAATCTATAAGTTAGAAAATTTTTATAGTGAAAAAGCTTTTTCAGATCTTTGACTCTCTGAAAACTACTGCATTTAGTGAAATTCCAAATCATTTTTTTTAACTAAAAACTCATAAAATCACTCCCAGAGTTAAGTGGATAAGTCTTTCTTCTCTACTTTCTTTCATGGTACTTGTACCCTGTGTCTTGGCTTGCTAGGTAAATACTGCCTTGGCTCCCACTTCCTCTTTTAAGAATTCTGAAGATATGTTATTCTTCTTATACCAAACAAGAAGTGTTGCCAATGAGTAGTGGGAATAGCAAGAATAAGTTTCAAATTGCTACCACAAGCCAGGTGTGGTGGCTTACGCCTGGAATCCCAGCACTCGGGGGGCAGAGGCAGAAGAATCACCGCAAGTTGAAGGCTAGCCTGGGCTACAAAGCAAGACCCTGTCTCAGAAAAAGGAAACTGTTACAACAAACGTCCATCTAGAACATGCGGCACTCAAAGCACTATACTTTTCCTCACATTAGCGTCTCAGGTTCACCTTACAATTCTAACGGAAGTTGTATCTGCCCACTTCACATGCAGAAACTGGGGCTCACATAGAGAATGATAAATTAGGTATTTATAGCTAAGTGGATGCACCTTGAGGCCAAACTCATAAGTGAAATAAATAGGACATGGATGTGGAAATTCCTCATCGTTTCTGTAGTATGAGAAACGGGCGTGTAAATGAGGTGCGGAATGTATGACAGGTATTGTGAAATGGGAAGAAAATGTTCAAAGGGAAAAGGGAACTAGGTGGGGTCACGGGAAAGCAACGAAGGGAATGAAATGATGTGATGGTTAAATGGACAAACAGAATAAGCTCCTCTGTATAAGAGGCTGAAAGAGGGAGGAGAATGAGGAAAGGTAAGAATCCAAATCCATCATGCACAGGTAGAAACTCTCAGTGATGAATGTGATCATAATGCATATGTAAAATGTACTAATAAACTCAATGAGGGAAAAAATAAAAGAAGAAGAAACTGGGGCTTGGCTACCACACGAGATAGCATGAAGGGCCAGGTTCCGGCCCAGGCCCACTGTCAGCAGAGCAGCTGCTGCCTCAACTCAACCTCATCTCCTGTGCATGCCAGAGAGTAAGCTACACTGCAGAAAAGAAATTTTAATCTTCCAATTAAAACACTCTAGGTTAAAGCCCAAATAGTACTGTGATGTGTTTGCAAAAATTTGAAAAATGAGATTTCTTCTTGTAAAGGGGCCATCCACATCCCGTTTTCACCAGTCCTGGCCGGTGCTCTGAGACATTCTGAACACTCAGAACCTCCCACACATACAGTCCTGAGTGTGGACTTGGGATCCAGTGTGGACACATGACAAAGCCTGCAGTGGCATGGCCCTTAGAGTCATAGAGAGCTGGGCACAGCAGCCACACCTCAGCAGGGGAAGCTGCCCGTGAGACAAAGCGCATAGTGTAAACAGGAGCACAAGCCAGGGACACCCAGCACACAGACCTGAGCGCATGCTCACTCAGAAGGTAGCTGTTCCAACAGCCCTTACCTGACACCGGTGACCTAACTCACTTAACATTTCATTTCTAACAGAAAATGTTAACATGGTCAGGGTGTGGCACAGGCTTTTTTGTTGTTGTTTGTTTGAATTTGTTTTCCCATAAAATATATGTATCACGCTACAAATAAGCTCATAGAACTAAGCTCATAATAAGTAACTGATGTCAAACATTTCTCAATTTAAGTTCCTTTGCAAGCCAGCAATGGGGGTAGGAATGTCGCTCAGTGGTAGAGCAGTTGCCTAGCAGGTGTGAGGGTCTGTCTGGGTTCCATCCTCCGCAGCAAGAAAATAAGAAAAGCTAGTAATTAGTACAATGTTCAAATGAAATATATCATCTTTAAATGTAAATTAGTATTATTTGAGATACTTAAGAAAGTAAGTTCTAGATTTTTTTCAGGTCATTAGAAAGGAAGCTATTATGCAGAGTTATAGAATCTGGGGGGAAAAAAATACTTTTTCTGATTCAGCTTCACAGGACCCTGAAAGGTACACAGCTGGTCGCTGCGGGGTGGCTTACTGGCACCACCGTGGTTATCATGTGCCAGGCCTGGGTTTAATTTCCAACACTGCCCCCTGCCCCCAAATACACAAATCCAGAACAAAGATCCAGGTCTTGAGAAATTAAAACTCATTCTTGCTTGGTACAAAATTTAACAAAGAACCACTGGGCTAAGGGGTTGGGAGAGGTGGTGGCAGACAGGGGCAACCTCAGTGACACTGTTCCGGCCAGCACTCAGGTGTCTGGGAACTGCTATTTAGCTCGCCTGGTGGCCAAGACACACACAAATTGACTCATCGGCTAACTGACGGCATGCTTCATAGCACAGCAAGCTTCTTTCACATTAGCTCCACAACTAAAGGAACATAAAAAATAGAAAGCTGATATCAACTATTTAAAAATTTACACCAAGAACCAAGGAATTCCCCGGTAGAAATATAAAGACTTGCTGGAAGTTTCATTATGTGAATTTATTGCCAATTCAGTCATCTTAAAAGTTGCGCTATAAAACATATTGTCCTTTGCTGTTCCAAGTAACATTCAAAAGAAATAACAACTTTCTTAAGACCCCTGCTGGAATGTTCTTCTGTTTTCTCGAAAGCCAAATCTTAGCCCTGAGACAAACAGGGCGCTAGAACTGTGCTACTTTCTCTAGGCCACAACTGAGTCCATGGAGGCGTTTCACACTAAAAGGAAAAAACTGTTCTAACATCCAACAGCTCGCGATTCCTCCTAAGGACTTCGGATGCTGTGAAGTCAGAAGCGGCACAGAAATGCAGCGCCAGGCTTCCTGGGGAGTAGATGGCGGCTGTGAGGGCGGTGGGTGCTGCAGCGTGCGTGCCTTCCCCACTTCTCCAAGAAGTACTTCTATCTGGTGCATAAAGAGTCAGGCTAGTTGATCAGGCCCAGATCCTAACCATCCGAACTGGCTGCACAGATGGGGGGATACTTCCTCACTGCTGACTGCTGTGAGATCTACGTGTGACAAGACCAAGAGGTGTGAGGGTGACATCCGTTCCCCGCTTTCCTCGCTGTGCACAGAAGAGCCAAGTGCTCCCTCACAGGATGCGGCTTCTCACCAGCTCTCAACCACAAGAAGGTAAAAGCACGGGTGCTACCTGGTCCCCTAAAGGCAAACCAGGCGCCCTGCTGCCTCACGGGCATGCGGACACTGAGGGCCGGAGCCCCCAGACCACCAGGGGAACGCGCTGAGAACGTCCTAACCGCTGGCTGCTTGACTTCTCTTACATAAAAGGAAATAAACTACCAGCATGTAGATAGTGCTGTTCTTACTACCTGTGGGGTTTGGGGTTATCTAACACTGTATTTGGTCCTAGCAAATAAAGGACACAACAAAATTCTTATACAGAGGTCCCGAGTTCGACCCCCAATACCACAAAAAAGAAAAAATTCTCCTACAGCTATCAAATAAAGACTAGCTGTGACAAGGAAGACATAGACATCTTACTACCTAACACTATGAACTGAAATCACATTTATGCATATTCCAGTCAAACAACAAATGTCTAAGAAAAACAAACAAATAAAGTTATTTTTACAGAAATGGATATCCAAGTGCTCCCTTCTCAAAATTGGTCAAGAAGGCGGCCACTGAACCCATTGGGACAGAGACCCACACATCCCGCCTCCGCTGTGGTCTTTTGGGTTTTGTTTCCTGTTTCTATCTCACAGCTTTTGGGCAAATGAGGAAGACTGCCACTGCAACCTTCAGGTCTGACCCCGAACTCGGTGTCCCTGCCTGTTCCTCTGCTTTCTCATCAGCCCGGCTTCTAAACTGAGGACGTGGAACTCAATCCATCTGCTTTTAGACAGTTAAGAAATAGATGTTAAAAAATATAATTAGGGAATCTTATCTTCCAGAGGTCATTGCACAGATGAAATATGAGAATAGATGTGAATCCACTTTGTAAACAGTGGAGCACAATACAAATGACGTTACTATTGATTCCGCATTAAACTGATCAGGCAGGAACAGGGACCATTTCCCTCCCAGACACTGAGTGTGCATGAGGTTTCCTCACTGTGAAGCTCCAAACTTTTCCGCAGAATTGATGCTTTAAAAAAAAAAATCGATGTAAATTGGGACTACTTTAATTCTGCCATCTCTACCTATTTAATTCATAATAATAATTCTGTAATTACCAGACATTTTACTCATGAGAGCCTCTGCGATACATAAATCATACACTGTGACACACCCTTGATACTGCCCAGGTTTTAAGTCCTATATTTGATCCACAAATTTGAAGATATGATATCTGACATATCCTATCAATTTTTTAACTACAGAGAGACATTTGCTGAGTAAGACTCAAAAGGGCAGCCCGTCGTTACTGCATTAGCGACTGAAACCTCACCCTCCTCTCTGTCCATGCAAACACAGCCCTCGGCACTCTCCTGCAGGAGGACCGGGCATCGCCTCAGAAACATCCGGGCGCAGGCCTTTCTCACACACAGAGGAAAGTGGTGTCTGCTGGAGCTGCACCTGCACCCCAGCCACCTACGATGGCTCAACTCCTCCAAGTCTGGGCCAGAAGGAGAAGCGTGCTCCGACGCTAGCTCGCGGGCCCTGGTTCAGCCCTTCCCGAGCAGCTCCGCTCAGGCTCCTGAGAAGAGAGGTGCCGAGCTAACTTTCGACTAATCACCGGGAGCAGCACCCTAGGAATCACAGAACACCACGGGCCACCATTCCGGCACCTCTGCAATGGGCGTCCACATCTTCATTTCCTTCGTGTGAATCCCACACCTGCTCGGGAAAGGCCCGCCCCGAGGAGGTCCTGGTTTGCTCCATCTACATGATACCTGCACCAGTTCGTCATTTCATGAGTTAGAGATGAAGTACTAATGAGCCATCGTTTCACACCCTTAAAACAGTTACCTGCGCTTCAGACTTTTCCTTCCTCTGATCCCACAGACTTATTTCTCCCCAGATATTAGTGATCTTTTGCCAAAGATGCATTTTCCTCACAGTGAACGTGCATGTTTGACCCCACCGCCTCAATCTCGTTAACTCTCATTACAGAAGCACCCTATTTGCCACTATCTGAAGATTTCATTAATACACTGCTTAGCTACTTCTTCCAGATCATTAAAGAAAATACACACATTATCCTGTGGCTCTCATCAATTTGATACATTTTCAATAATCACTACCTCTTGGATAGTTTATTACACATTTACAATTTTCTTTATCCAATTCAGTTAATTTGGCATGTAAGATTTTAAAAATATGGCTTTCTCAAAATCATGATATCTAATAGCTATAGCCTTTTTTAATCAAGTAATTCTATAAAGCCATCAAGGGAAGCAATCAGGTTTTTGTATGATGATTACCACTTTAAAGTCTTTACTCCCACTTCCATTATCTTATAGATGTTTACACATTCTTGTTAATGTTTATTTCATCAGTCTATTAGGAACTGAAATTAAACTAACTGGATGCTAATTTTTCTTTTTAAAAACCATCTACTAAATTTTGTATGCTGATTCTTTACTATTTCTAGCACAATTTTTCCATTTTCTCTCTTTTTAGCAAAATTCTAGAAGCCAGCAGATAGCTCAACTGACTGTTAGGGAAAAGCTAACTGTGGTGTATTGTGACCCCAGAGGTTCGGGGCAAAATACACTTCTGTTCAAATGGTTCTCTGTTGCTCCTGAAGGGTTGTGTCTTTTATAAACCCCATAGTAGTCGGTTATGTGTACTACAGTCTACGTAACATATGTAATATGGCTTATGTTGTAATAATCACAGTCTAGGTAATATATAATGCAGTGTATGTGATACATATAGTCTATGTAAAGGTGTGAAAATATGTGCGAGTAAGAGGGGAGAAGCACTTGCATTTGCTGTGGAAGCATAAGCCCACTGCCGAAGGGCACAGGTATATAAACCACCAGTCTAAGCGCTTCTGGGGAAGGAAAGTGACTTGCAGACAGCACTGTCCTACTTCACCATGTGAATTCATCCGACCCGAAACATGCAGGTTACCATCCCAGGCACCGAGAATAAGAATCACCCACAGGATTTTTACCATTACTTTAGAAAACAACGTCTCCCCCAAATCTCCTATTTGAATGTCCAGGCAAAAAGTCCTATGGAGCAACTGATAGTACTAGAACATGGGTTCATTTTTAGCTTTAGTGATGGTGACAGAAACAGGACACCTGGAAATAAGGATACGGAAAATTATATAGAAAGACCCAAGAGAAGCACTGACCCTGGAAACCTGATCAGTCTCTCCGAGTAACGACTTGATTAAAGGAACTTGGAAAAGCACCGAGAGGCAGGCCGGGGGGTGGGGGGCTGGCAGTAACAGCAGGCCTCCGGCCATTTTCACCATAACCCTTTCTCCTTGGCCCGATCTTAAATCAGACACACTACCTTGGCTTCCAGAATCATGTATCTGATAGGCCCCTTCATATAAAGGGGTGACAGTGGAAGGTGAAGGGTAAGCAGGGAACTGGAAGTCCAGCCTAAAGATGGTTCGTCCCAGGGGTGACATCCATAAAGATCAAACACCAAACCCACGTGTATGGCAACGCTCGCACTTTCTTGTCAAATTTTATAGCACCATCATTATTATTATTGTTTGTTCACTCTGAAAAGTGGACTGAATGTGATTTCCAGAGTTAAAAGCTCCATGGAAAAAGGGGGCAGATAAGTTGTTCTTTCAAGGACAAACGAGACACTCATGACAGGGCACAGGACCCCATGTAGCCTAGATCTCTTTAAACCATCCAGAGGAAAGACAAGCTACAGATTACAGTCACCCAGTGCCAGCGGTGGCGTTCTACATGCTGTGAAAGAAGACACTGCGAGTGCCAGGGGCACGTGCTTTAGCCATGCCACACACGCGCCAGTGCTTCCTGTGTCCTGATGGGAAACCATGACTACTTAGATGCAGAAGAGTTTTGTTACTGGCAATGAAAGTAATCGTCCTGTAAATCAGGGCAAGTCCTGGGATCCTCCCCCTAGCACTCGGCCACGACTCGGAGTCGCCGCTGGCTCTGTGGGGGAAGCTGCTCACATCACAGTGACCGGGACACAAAGTCCTAGGGCAAAGCCCACACCTAAACCACAACAGATGGTAACATCACCAAACCAGAATGATCTGTCCACTGCCTCTGCCATCCTCGCTCCAGGTCTCAGTGGTGACAGTGGGCCGCGGTGGCCGGGGCACCTCTCTGCACGGCACCGGGGGGCTGTTCACTGATCGCTCTGTAAACTCACATCAAAATTAGTGCTAAAAGGAAGGGCGGGATTCCTAATGTGCTTTCAGGAAGCCCTAGAGATGATGGCCAATCAGACACGACTCAGAACCCCTTTGCCCTGCAGGATGTATACACTGCTGCTATCTGACTGACTTCCCTTTTCGTTTCACTCGTCACCTATTTTCCCCTTGGGAGACAAAGACAAGAGAAATGACACATTCATCTGAATTTTCCAGAGAAAATAATCCATACTTGACTGTGGATTCATGGACACGGGGTGGTTCTGTTATTTAGTATTTTCAAGCTATGGCCATGACAAGGGGTTGGAAATGGCTGAAGAAGAGCTGGTGTCCAGGTCCAGCCCAGGAGGGGCTGCGATCCAGAGTGCTCTGCCCTGCTGGCCTTCACCCAGGACCTGTCCAGCGAGGTTCAAGTTCAGGACACCCTTCCTGGTGTGCGAAGAGAGTCTCTCCCAGGACGGTCCAAAACGCAGACACTGTAGGTAGACACATCTGTAGACTCTAGATGTACCCGTAGGACAAGGGCAGGAGCGCAGGAGCGGGCACAGGACACTTGAAAAAAGGATCTGCCTTCTGATGGCCACTTCTTAAATCCCAGACTTCCCTCCCTCTGTGCCTCCGAACCTGACTACACCTTCCATCTACTGCTCCTGGCTCCTTCACGGCCCCATATGAGCAATGACCAGGGAGAGCAAGACGTTCCCACCACACCCCACTGTGCTCCTGTCCAGACACCCCGGCCCTAGGCCCAAGGATCAGCCTGTTCTCAAGACCCTCCACATCTCCAGCCATCAGCCCACCTCCAGCAACAGCACGTTTCTGAGCCGTCACCTTCTTCCAAAGAATAACAGTCTTGCTTATCTCTGTATGTGCCCGCAGAGGCTGCATTAACTAGCAATAGGCAAGTATTTAGAATCAGCAAATGTGCTTCTTCTGTTTTTTCTATGAAATGTAAGCGGGGTGGCACAAGGGATGGAGACACTGGGAATGGGGCTGAGGTACCTTCCTTCAGTCAGTCTCTTATCCAACTGGCACCTCAATGTCCACTGTCCATCAAGGACACATAGTGAGCCTCAGATAGTCCCATGCACTACTAACACAGTACTGGACAGTGAGGTAAGAACTAAAATTTGAAGGCATGACAAGCAATGATGTGTGTGTCTGTCAAGCCCAAAGCTAAGCCAAGACCAGGATGAGGTCACCATTCTAAACTTTGGGCAGGAGAATTAATTCCATGCAGGATTACAAAAAAGGAAAGATTGCGGACCCAGAAAGGAAGTTGGTGGCGCAAGGAGGAGGAAAGACACCAGGTATGACAGCAGCCCCCACGGGTGAGGCACCACCGCACAGGAGATGCTGGGGGAGCTCGGGCCAGCTAGGAGTCTAGAGTCACCGTCACCAGTCTTACACCTGAAGGTGCCTGTGCGGGATGAGGTAGCACTGCCACAACTCGAAGTGACTTTCTTCCAGAGCAGCCTGACGAAGGACCACTGGACAAAGGAACGGCTGAGAAGTCAAGGTCACCGTACCGACACCAGGAGGACTCCAGACACAGACAGCTAGAGGCTGGTTGTGTACTCCAGGGACTCCTCATTCTAAGCTGCCTCACTCCCAGACTCCAGAACTTCCTCCTTGGCCTCCAAACTATTCACCAAGTTAAGGAGAAACTGCTTACCCTGCAAGATCCTCTACAACACTGGCCCAATTTCTTGAGAATTGCAGCAACTCCTCCCAAAATATGACACACACAGGATTTGTTAACAACACTCACCAAATTGTGCCTGTAAAACTCCCACTGATGCCACAAAATCTAAAACCGGAAGTGAAAGTAGCCTACTCTGAATCCCTTGGGACATTATTTTGTCTCCCTGGAAACAAATTCAACATCAAGGTTGAGTCACTGAAATATCTCGTCTGCTACAATGTAGTGTTCGAACCGACCACAGAACTCCGAGGACTGAGCACTGTCTGATCTTCGCAAGCTCACAGTGTTCCGGGCACTGCTTAAGGACTTGGCGCCATATACGGTCATGTAGCTCCCAATTCAGTGAAGTGGGCATCATAGCATGTACTTCACAGATAAATAAGATGAAAGAGCTGTCCAAGGAGAGATAGAACCAACCGGCTTTCCTGGTGATGGAGACCTTGCTTTTTCCTCCTCCTCCGTACTCCACACTCATTCCGTAAATTAGCATGAAGCGCCTGGCATGTGCCCGGCAACGCTCAGACCCCACATGTGCAAAAGTGATCAGAAGAAAAGACAAGGGGAGGCACGTCCTACTGGAACTTTTAGAAGTGGGCAGCAAGGAGGCCTGGGAAGTGATCAGTGAGAGTCAGGCAGAGCGGGGCGGGCTGGTGGGTGGATCCGAGGAGTCCTGAAGAGACTCAACAGCAGAAACTGCCAGAGGAGGAGTCTGCCGTCTTGCATTACAGATGCTCAGAGGGCAAGTACTCAAAGTAGAGTAAATTCTGAAAATGCTTAAAAGCAAAACAGCACTAAACATACACACGCACACCTATGATACCTGTGTATGTTCTGGCTTTTCAGGCCTGGAATGCGTTGGACAAAGCCCAAGGCTTTGTACATGCCACACATGTGTTCTACCACTAAGCGACACCTCCAACCTTTATTTAAATGTTCTCTGAAAGTCAACAAATATTTCTTGAGCAGGACTTTGTACTAGCCATACAAAATAACAAATGAGTTATGAAGCCAGACACACATAAACCTACACTCGCCAGTCACAGAGGTGACACATTTTCAGGGCTCACAATGTGAATCATTTCTAGTCACTAATACAGATTAACTCGTATGCGCTCACGCACACGCACACGCACACACACACACCTGCTAGCCCCAAAACCCATAAATCACTGAATCTATCAGAGCTATTAGAAAACATTAATTCAATTCCTCAAGCTAAATTACATTTCACAATGTCCATCAATAGACTTGAATAGAGCCCCAAGATGATTAATGCTTTATCAGAGAAGACTCCGACGGGAATGGAGAGGCCGCCTCTTGGAAGGTAGGAGTTAGCGCAGTGCCCCTGCCCAAGTGAAGACCCAGCAATCCCGCGGTCTAGCGTCACGATCTCCACCAGTAGTAAAACCCTGAACAGGGTGAACTTCTTTAGGAATTCATCTCCGTCATATTAAGACTGGCTATTGCTCTGCTGCTAAGGCTAGAGATTTCTAAGGAGGCTTAGAGATCTCACTGGTAAAAAGACGGCCCCTTCCACGATCTGGCCTCCGAGAGGAATACTGGAACCTGGTTTCACAAGCCCTGCTACTCAGCTATTGAAAGCTAATGCATTTTTCAAGGATTTACATTAATTAGGGGCTACAATTAGGGTTTATGCCTCTCCCAAGCCCTTGGCTCCTCGGAGAGAGCAGAGGAAAAGCATACTTCTGTAACTGCACACCCTGTGGGTCACTCAGCACACGGGATGGGTTCTGAGAGAAGAAACTGTCCAGTCACCTGCTACCTAAAGGCCCCGTGTGAGTGTCCTTGAAATGACCCACAATCTACACTTCATTTAATGGCTCTTACTCTTAAACCCTATTTCCTATGATCAGAAACCCTTAGTAAAACTGTACATAGTCATTTCTGGGATAAAGAAGTGAATGGAATAGGCCTCTTTGGGTCTTTTTCCTTAACTTTTACACAAAAACATCCATAACGCTATCACCTGCCGGAAAAGCTCTTCCACACTCCTCTCATTTGACTTTGCAGGAAACCAGAAAAACTGACAAATGGAAGGTGAAGACAGAGGAAGCAAACGATGAGAAATAGGCCCTGCAGGAAGGCACAGCGAGGCTTGGATGCAGCCTGGGCATCGGCAGGTGAAGCTACTCTCGTCTCCATGCAGCACCGGGGCTGCCTGTCACTGAGCAAAGGGGGCAACGTCAGCAGCGGGCACAGGATGCTCTGATGGTGGCGCCTGCTGAATCTGCTGTCAAACCTACCAAACTTGAAGTGGGCGCTCTGTAGTTCCAAAATACAGGAGAACTTTCAGATTTTAAATAAAAATATTAAACTGGAGAAGTGGCGTAGTGATAGTCTGCTTGCCTGTCATGCAAAAGGCCTTGGATTCAACCTCTAGCAATGAGGGGGGAAAAAAAAGTCATCTAAAATTATTGAGAAAGATCTGAGTGTTAGGACCAGGTCAGATCATGATCCATGACATTCTACCTACACTCTTCTGTTGGAGCTTTTGAGGACTCAAATGAACCTCTCAGTACATTCTACAGTTTGTTTCATGGGACGCACAGGTACATATCTGTCAACTAGCAAAAACAGAGTAATACTCTGAGAATACCAAACTGCACTAGAAATATCTATGGTAAAGTGCTCCCTAGTAGACAATTTACTGAACAGTGCATTTTTTAAAAATATTAAACACTACAAAATATGGTTCTACCACTTTACAGGGCACAATGCCACTAATATGGTTAAATTTCAAATTGATTTTACTACATTTCTTATTTACTCAATGGAATTTTTAAATGCCAATTGTAATGGTCCTTTTTAGTCTTTTCCACCCAGAGTATTTTGAGGAAGGCGGAAGTTTAATACTGTAACTAAATCACCTTCTAGGAAGAAGAACAAAGTTCCCACTGTAGTGGAGTAAGTTACATCATGTGAAATAAAACTCAGCACACACAGTAATAGTCTATTTTTCACTTCTTCCAAGTAAAAGAGATGACTATTTAGGTTTTTTACTTAAACAGAAAAACATCTGTCTTGGTCTATACATTAGAATTCCCTTGGTTTTCTTTTGTTAGTTCTTGACTTAAATCTCAAATAAATGATGAGGATAAAAACTTGACTTTCTGTGTTGCATACCAAATCTTCCCTTGGAAAACAACTTACAAGCACAAGTGGAAACCACATTGCTTCTCAAGACTCAAACTCTGCTAAAATTATTCTTTTGGAGTCTGAACTCTAACACAGTTAGGCAGCACAGAGCAAATATGAAACCGGTGAGATTCCGCACGTTTGTACCAATAACCCTGGGAGAGTTCAAGTTCGCAAGCAATATTCACACACCCTGAATTCCTGCCCATCTTTTGGAAAATGTGCTTGTGAAGCTGAACATAACTGCACATGGACCTACCACCTATTACAAAAGCAAAAATGTTCAAAGCCCCACAGAAAATATGAGTATGCACCACAGGGGTCCAGTCCAATTCTGGAAGTGGAGAAGGGGGCAGAGGGAATAAAGGTAAGGATTCGCGTACTTCTTAATGTACAGGGCCAGAGAACAGCAGGATACACGAGTAATTTTTAACATATTATCTAAATCTTAAGTAAATCTGGACAGACATTGCTGAAGAGAACAGGGATTTAACTAGCTTTGGGCGCGTCAGTAAGAAATGTTTCTCGGTTACAGGGTTTAAGTGCATGGCAATTGCATTTCCAGCCTGCGGCCAACCCCATCCTGACGAACTGCTTCATCAAAGGAATACTACACAGCACGAAGTCGCTGGGTGCCCCGGAATGGCCCTGCTCTCAAGGACAGCTGGAAACCTGTGAGCCGTGGGTGGGGTACGGCGGGGAGATGGGGGGAAGACAGCTGGGGAGGACCTGCCCTGATGAGCGGCCCGGCTGGGGGAGGGCAGGACAGGGCAGAGGCCACTCTGAGAAGCCACAGGCATATCTGCACTGCCCAGTCAGCGTCATCAGTAAGCGTGTTCTGGCTTTTGATCTATTTATCCCAAATGCTCAAATGTGTAATACGTTGGTATCTGTACTGATGTAACAGGTGCTTACAGTTATTCCTGATAAGCTTGATAGGGACAAATGCCATATTTGGCAAAATGCATTTCACTTTCCTGTCATTTATAATATTGTATTGTGGGGAGAGCAAGCAGGGAAATGACAAGGGAGAGGTGGGGACGGGCCGGGGTCTCCTCAGAGTCACTGCACCGGGCACACTCTCTATATGGCATCACCAGCCTTTAACGTCTTTATTACATTCATTTTCACCCATATACAAGGGTAGAGAATATGGTGTATAGCTTCTTTTTAATTTTTGAAACAGAGTCTTGCTGTGTTGCCCACACTGGTCTCGAACACCTCAGCCCTCCAGGTGTCCGGCACACAAGCTCCACGGACTGCACCACCGACTGCAGACACGCTCGTGTGCACCAGCCTGACACGCTGCCCCCCCGCACAGCACCATCTCGCTGGACGGCAGCAAGCTCAGTGGCACTGCGAGTGTCACTTTTCTAATTTACCAGTCCTGAAAAGATCACAGACGGCAAGGCCACAATTCACCCGGGGACCATAAGACTTCAAAGTTCCTTCTGTTACCGCTGGCTTGTAAAAACACATTAAGACAAAATGTTTTGACTCTATCATAGCATAATTAAATTTTTCTTTAAAAAATAAACCCCTTAAGATATGTTATCTACATGCACCAATGCCCCACAAGAGGTGTAAACATTATGTACTAAAAACCAGAGAGAGGGGGAGAGGGATGAGGAGGGGAGGGAAGGGGGGGAACAGAGGGAGAGAGAACAGAAGGACTGACAGAAGGACA